>DWJZ01001180.1:0-24923 GCA_018249125.1 Asbolis capucinus | reverse complement strand
TATGTTTATCAGTTATCTGATCACCATAGTACAAGCTAACGCTTAGTTTGCGGTCAGATGGCCGTGTGTGAGTTGTCTAAAGATAATTACAATTTTTTATTTATTATTAGATTAACACGCAAAGATTCATGTAACTTTAGCGTATAACAAAGTTTGTTAAAAATACAAACTTTAATTATAGTTCCATAATACAATGAAACACACATAATTGCTTAACTGTGATGTTAACCGTTGAGGAGTTCCCTTGTCTGGAACCCATCTTTAAGGTAGTATCAGGTTATGCTTGTCATAAAAATGCATTGTCATCAAGATGAAACTTTATGCAAAATTTCAGCTCCGTAGTGTAAGAAGAAGTGGGTCTAATTAAGCTTGCAAGATTTAACTCGTAACAAACAAATATACAAACATACGAATATACAAACATACTTTGCAATTTAATGAAAAGCTTGTAAAAAAACCTGATATCTCTGTACTTCAAATATTTGGTTTTTAGTAAACCAAGATACCGTAAGTGATGTCTCTATGAAAATATGCAAAATAAACAAACCTAGCAATATCAACTTATATACCGTCATATTATATTAATAGCATATGTAGTCTACTGAGATTGTATCGGTCTTGAAAGTCAATTTTAAACTCTAATTATTCTAATAATAAAGTAAATATTTGCGTGAAAATCTAATTTTAAATTTGAATAATAAATGTTATCAGTATAATCAAATCATTAATCAAAATCGTGAATTTAATTAACACTTAATTGTTCCTTTAATCAAAGTTTCAGCAACACGACTTGACAGAGCTGTCAAATTAACATGCGTCAACATATATTCTTTCTGAAGTGGTATGTTAGTGGTGTATCTGGGGTCAGTTGCTGTCATAATTGATTTTAGTTGCTTCTTCAATGTACTGCTTCCTTGTTCCTTTCTCTTCGCCGCGTTTGCGGGCCTATTACTTCCTTCCTGGCAGACAACGCGTCAATTACTCATCTGGTGTTATCAAGGTCCTTGGGGAGCGGTGATCCCTTACCATCAGCTGCTGGTCACATAAAAAAAGACCGCTAAAAATTCTAGTCTTAATAATATAAAACGAAAATCACCTTAAACAAGTTGCACAAATAGTTGTTCAAAAATTATACACATTTTAAAATGGCATTGAAATTTTGTGCACCAAAAAAACTAAAAGTTTCAAAAATAAATGAAACTAAACTTGAATTTCGAACGTCCTCCTTTTGAAGTTAAAACACGGAGTGTCCTTAACCGAACCTTGTTAGTCTGGACTGCTGCGTAGGGTTGTCAGAAACATTATTTAGTGCTAAGTTATAATTAAATGTTAAGCTGTGTCGTAAGGGTGATATAATTAACCCGACACTTATGTTGGTCACTAGAATTGCTTCTTAAGACAAAGAAAATTAAAGTAGATAGGAAACCTAACTCTCTTTCCGGCACGTCTATAATACAAGTAGCTCAGTAATAAAAAGAAATATAGAGAATATTTCTTTTTAATCCAATTTTCTTACAGACAGATAAGGAGATATGCGATACGACAGCTTGTAAAAATTCTGTGTAAACATTTTATTTCGTGCCAACCCTACTTTACGGCTCAGCAAAGAACATAATTAGTGAAACAGCCGGCAATCTATACAGTCCTCCTTTGTTTCAAAGGCCCTGAAGGCTTCGAATAATCAGGGCCCAAAATGTTCCCTCTGTTAGGTTATTGTTATACCATAAACAGACAACAGTCAAGACTTGCCCGCGGTGGTTCGATAAACAGATACTACAGGGATGGCTTTGTGATATAATTCGCTCTCAGTCGAATACTACGTACTGTTCACATGTTATCTAAAGAACTAGAGCTACAAGCTTCGATAAAGTAACTTTTAAATGTTATGGACGAGGCAGTAGACGATAAGTATCGTTGTTGCTGACTATAACTATCGTCGATCATGTTGACAAATATGAAATTGAAAACACTGAATTTTATATGTCACATCTTTACACTCGTTTTCACCCGTGAAAGTTTCATGCGTGTAACGAAAAAATCGACATATAAAAAATGCTCAAGTCTCGCTAAGCAGATCTGCTGCTTTAAAAATTCTGAAATCAAATATTACAATGAGATAAGAGCTCGCGGCAAAATATATAAAATTGATATTTGCAGTCTTATGACGACCTAAATAAGGTCCAATTCTGTAATAACACCCACACACCATTATTAAATTCAAAGTAAGTAAATTATGTTTATGTTTAACAAAGAGTTTATATAATATTAACACTCTGCTATTGTTTGAAAGTAGGCACCTATAATTATTTCGGGTATTTGAATTTGAATCACTCGGTACAGCTGGGTGCTCTTCTACTCAACTTGGCGAGGACAATTCCGTGTCCCCAAATATTTCAAAATTTCATTCCATCACGGTTTTGCCTCGATTAAATTATATACGCATGTTATATTTTATTATATAAATTGAATAACAAATACTTGACCTGAATACCTAACGAGTAAGTTAGTTAAATAAACCGTTATTTTATATTTATTCACTTTTCTTTGGAACCGTAACAGAAATTTTGACATAGAAATTTTATCTGGAATAAAAAACCATACTAGAGACAGCTTTTTCTATATGTTTTCTAAATATTTTACGTTAAAACGGAAAACGAACGGCGTTTGCGTTTCGTACGCGTCTTGGCCTTTTTGTCATATGTACTTTAAGGATCAAATCGTTCTGAAATTTAATTAAAGTAGATTTTATGCTTAGTATCCTGTAAATGTAATTATCAACTTGACCTGGTTAGAAATTGGTTTAACATATTAATATTCAATATGGGTGACTGTCAAACTTGGGAGTCTCAAGTAACCTAATTTCAAGTCGGGTTTACAAACCCCAGGTTTACAGGTACACTTGTATCAGTAAACGTCGTTTGGGTCATTTTTAACCAATTTAAAAAAAAGAGGTGTACAATAGGTTATATCGTCGTTTTGTAGACAAAATAAATATATAAATAGAATCGTCTCTAATTTTTTAATCCTTCTCTTACCTCTAATTTTCGAAGCGTGTATATGACATAATATTTTTCCCTTATTTCGGCAGGAAAATATCATGAAGAAACCTGCACTCCTAAGAGTTCTCCATAAAGTTCTTTAAGGTGTGTGAAGTGTATTAATTCGCACTTGGCCTGTGCGCCTGTGCCTGTGCCTGTGCCACATTGTGGAGACCCGAGCCAATTATAGCCGTAATCGACAGACAATTTCAAAATATAATAATAATTAATCTTTCTTTTTAATAACTTCATAGAAACAGAGATTGGTGATTAATTGAGTTCATAATGGCACTAATAATGGCGGGAAAATAAAGCTATTGAACGAAGTTTAATTGGCTCGTGCGATAAAAATGATTCATTCTGTAGTAAAATGTGGATTGTACGTTTTTATTACTTTTGTTTGTGATCAGATATTTAACTAGGTAATGGTGAAAATTAAACACAACTTACCATTTCAAGAAACGCTCAAATCACATAGCTATGACTCGATACGTAATGTTATTTATCACGTAAATATCTTTCCAGAATCAAATCTCTCATTGTAACCTTCAAAGGCCAGGTTACTATCAACGAGGCTTTAAAACCGTATTAAGTTGGCCAGTACTCACACGATAATGACTGTTTAAGAGTATTATATCCATCCATTCATATTTTTTTACAATCACGAGGCACTTGATCACGGCTTAGCTTACATTTGATTTCACATTTTAAAGCAAAAGATTTGTGTAGTACCTAAGACTTGTCTATTTTTTTACATGTTATGTTTTTAATGAGATTGTTTTTGTTTATTTTAATTAGATTGTAGATATCTACTGTTTATATCTATATATCTGTATCTATATAACTGTTTATATTTGATTGATATACATATGTACGTATACCGTAGAGTATGTAAGAGTACGTGTACAGTACGTAATTCAATTATTTAAAGGTAGAGTAAGATGTAAGTAGAACCAGCGTGGTCTATACGAAAGAAACACGAATAAAAAAATGCTGCAGAAATTTAAGTGATGTCGTAACAAATTTTCTGCAACATGAGCTTACTTACATGGTAAGAAAATTGTTTAGGAAAATTAACTTTTGAAATTGTTAACAAATTGTGCAACGTAGGAAGCAGCAGCGACAGCTATTCCACTTGAACGGGAAGTTTAAATTGCTCTCGGCCGGATCCGTGCAGTCCGCGTTGCTGCGGATTTCATTTGATTTTATAATTATTTACAAATTTTAACGAAGTGGCACATGGCGGCAGTTGGATATTTTTTTTTTTTATAAGAAAAATACGTTTTAGTATATCCTTGTACTCGTGGTTGTCTGTGGTTTAATTCTGAGTGGTACTATGAGTGCAGTGGTTCACATTAATAATAGGATTTATCAGGGTTTTTATGGGTACTTAAATCTCTCTCAGAACAACACTGCACGGCACGGCAGGACGACACACACACGGCAGGACGACACACACATGGCAGGACGACACACACACGGCAGGACGACACACACACGGCAGGACGACACCCACAAGGCAATACGACACACACGCGGTAGGACGACACACACAGCAAGACTACACACACACGGCCATCTGATATCAAACTAAACATTTTTGCTTGTACTATGTTGATACAACAACTAATGAACATATATTTATTAACACATGATTGTATTAATGACGTAACGGCACCCTGAGGCAGGCGCTGATGAACCTTACGTCAGTCGCTGTCCACTAACGACGTGTGTTCTAGCAGAACTAGGTTGCAGATGCAGCATTGACCCCAATCACGAGGTTTCCCAGGACCATCGAGGAGTGCTTCCAGCATTACTGCATCTTACGTCGGTGTAGACTTATGTGAGATACTAAATAAATAATTAATTTTGTAATTTATCTTAGAAATTAAATTAAAATTAGTTTTATTTTTTGGAACCTCCGACTGCAGATAACGTAATACATAAATATATTTTTATAACACCCGAACACAGCAAACATCCCTGTTCATCATAGAAAAGTTTATTCTAGGCAGGGATCGAACGCACGACCTCCGGTCTAGCAGTCACATTCACCAACCACTAGACCAATAAGTCAGTCATTCGCACCTTAGTATTGTTTTCAATAGAAATTCTGTACTAAAGCGCGAATTAAGTAGTCATTAGTGACTGTGTGTGCGGTGATATATATGTAGTTTATGTAGGTTCAGTGATCTAAGATGTATTAGCCTGTATTCTCAGGACAATGGATGGAAGTAATGAAGTGTCCGCTCGACTGAACACTGCCACCAACAACGTCCGTCCCTGGACTGTTAACACGGACACTATTATATTTTGTATGTATTGACTTTGGTTGTGTAAAGTCTGAACCCTGTCACCTAGAATGGTCATGTTTCAAAAGATGTACTCACAAGTTTTATTCGCCATTTTTTCTCTTTATTAAGGCACCTGTCCACAATATTTAACAAAACAATATTTATCAACCTTATTGTACCTCTCAACTGTCCCACTGCTGGGCCGGGTCTCCTTTCACATTGTGAGAGGTCCACAACACTGGTCAAGTGCGGATTGGTAGACATCAAACCTTTGAGATCTCCGGGCAACTTCAGCTATGCAGGTTTCCTCACGATGTTCTTCTTCGACGATTAAAAAAAAATCTACGCATACAAATTAAATTGGAGTGAGAATATTAAAATAACTGAGTTTTACTAAACGCATGTACATATGTATACATAAGACATACAGCAAAATAACATTGTTTTACAATATTTGTCCGTCTATTTGTTCCGGCTAATTTCTAGAACGGGGATAACCTAGTGGTTAAGAATTCGGTCTCCTACTTGAGGGTTTCGGGTTTGAATCCCAGGCCTTTTGGGAGGACTTTTAGGAGTTATGTGCGTTTTAAGCATTTTAATGTCACTCGTTATAACAGTGAAGAAAAACATCGTGAGGAAACCTGCATGCCGGGCAGTTTGCAAAACTCAAAGGTGTGTGAAGTCTGCCAATCCGCACTTGGCCAGCGTGGTGGACTATGGCCTTATCTTTCTCATTCTGAGAAGAGACCCGTGCTCAATAGTGGGCCGTGACGAGTTGAAATGAAAAAACAAACTTGTACTGTAGACACTATTGACTAGATTTTTTTATATAACTATATTTTTACGTAAGATAAGTTACCGCTTGACTACGATCCCATCTGATGGTAAGTGGCGATGTAGTCTTCGAAGGTATAAGCGCACTTAGTAGAAACCTATTCACTCTTGAAGATATTTACATTATAATCAAGCGAGGACACCGACGCGGTCAACTTATTCCAATCCTCCGCGATACGCCATACAAAGGAAGAGGTGAAAGAACCGTCTGTATAGAAGGGATATCCACGGTGTATGGATGGATATCCGGGGTGCGTCGATGGTATATATCGTTTCATCAGTGTGAGGAGAGGCCCATGCTGTAGGCCATGAATAAGTTCAGTGTACAATTCCAGATCCAGTTCCCATCAGATTCCGGAACAAATACAAAGAAATAGTATCTTAATGATGGAAAGAGACAAAAACAACAATTCGAGAACGTGGAAAGCAATCAAGCTTTAAATCAATAGGTCTTGCAGCAAATTCTGCGAGTACCCGTTTATTCGTTAAATTAATTTCTCATGATCTTTGTAGAAAGTTCGCCTGTCTTGCAATTCACTTAGGAATATTTTAATTTTGAATAATGTAGCATGAATGCAATCTTTTGAATGTTGGATACTTTTATCTAGTAATTTCGTAGTTCAAATGAGATTAGATTATTACAATATTTGGAGTGAAGCTCATAAGCAGCCAGGCTTGTTTTGATGATAAGGGATCGGCAAAGTTAAGCAACAGCGGGCACGGTCGGTAGGAGGATGGGTGACCGCTAGTGGCAAAATTTTCATGAACGAGTCCGTGCTTCGGAGGGCACTTAAATCCATCGTTTTCGATTGTTATCGTTAGATAGCAATCGCTTAACCAGGTCGGAGGTTGCGATATAAAATAATCCGATACTTGGGCTACCTTGGGCTGAACTCACTCTCCACCAATAATGCGGATTGAGCAGTGTGGTCCAGTAAGCTGTAGGCCTCCTCAGTAAGCGTCAAATCCGTGCTCAGTAATGGGCTACTAATATGATTAAGGCAGCCTTTGTCCTAAAATTCTATTTTACATCCTTACTAACATTATAAATGTGAAAGTAACTCTATCTGTTATCTCTTTTCTCTTAAAAAACTGAACCGATTTTGATGAAACTTCATATAGAAAGTTGAATAAAAGTTCAGAAAAATCATAGGTTACATATTCGCGGAAAAAGGTTTGAAAAGGTAGAAGAAGAGGATAAAAGTACTTCATTATCGAAAATATAATGCATGCAGTGCAAAGATGTTATGTCGACTGTGAGGAGAGTGCGGAGGTGGGTTTAAGAGCGGAGATGAAGAGAGGAGATTAAAAGAGAAGATGAACTGAGGAGATGAACAGAACATATGAACAAAGGGGATGAAAAGAGGATATGAAGAGACGAGTTGAAGAGAGGCAATGAAGAGAAGAGATGAAGAGAGGTGATGAGAAGATCACTTGAACAGAGCAGATGAAGAGAGGAGATGAAGAGGAGGGTGTACCTCGCGGAGGAAATTGCGGGAAAAATTTACATAATATTTAAAATCGGTCGAAAAACGCAACTTTCTTTTTTTAAGAGTACGCCAATATTTTAAATAGTCTACTTTGGCCGGTAACTTTTAAAATTACAAACACTAGTATCGGGTAGAACGATGCCATATTTCCTCTGTAAAATTTGCCCAGAATGCTCACGCTCGTCACGAATGAAATCTGTCGGGAACAGGCGAGCCGACAGAATGGCTTGCTACACTGAGAATTAAATTAACGTCTTGATTGTTTTATAGCTGACCACAAAGCCTACTATAGGCTTTATTTCTGCCAAAACATTAGTTCTATTGACCTTATCTTTTGCTATAATCGATGATTTTTGTACGTTTGGTTTCGCCCGTGTTGCGTCGGAAGTTTTTATGCCACTCGAAGGTTTCCGATGTGGCTTAGCGACTGCTAACAGATGATAACCGGGACCGAGAGCTTTACGTGTCCTCTGAAGGACGGAAACTCATACGTTTTTTGCACTTAGTGGTTCCATACCCTGCTACCAACCGCGCTTGCTGTCGCTTCACTTTTTCGCTTATAATTCGCCGCTGGGCTATTTGACTACGCTGAATGTACTGAATTTCAGTTACATAATATAAGAAAGAAAGGAAAGCAATTCAGCCAAAGCGTTCCGTTTATCCATCTATCCATCCATCTATCCATCCATACATCCAGAGAAACAAGGAAGCGTCAAAATAGAACGGTGTGGTTGGTCAATTCAAAATTGCGCCAAATCATAAATTATATCTATTGGTCTGTACATTCCGCGCGTTGTCACAGACAGAATGGCTGTCATAGTTATTTATAGTTCTATGACGTCATAAAATTGTATAGTTTATATATTTGTATGAATCCCGACATTTTGGATTTTATATTTAGCTCGGGATGAGTAACGCAAATAATGTTGTACAGTTTCAATCCTTCAAAGACCTTATAAAAGTTTTATTATTTTTATTGAACATAAAAAAACAACAAACAAAAGATATAACATAGTACAAGCTAACGATTAGTTTGGTGACAGATGGCCGTGTGTGAGTTGTCCAAAGATATTTATTTATTTAAAAGATAGGCCGCTTGGTATATAGATTAGTGAAATGACTGGTACATCAAAGGCCGTGGGTTTGATTCCTACCCAGGTCAAATTTTTCTGTCATAAGCAGGAATTATTGTTCTGTGTGTCTGGGTGCAAAAACATCTATATACAAAGTATGTATTTAAAAATATATATGCTTGTTTATCAGTTGTCTGATCACTATGTTGACAGCTAACGCTTAGTTTGGGGTCAAATGGCGTCGACTATAATGTCTTCAAGTCAAGAGTGAAGCTTCTTCTAAGTTAGTCCGCTTTACCATCGAAGACTTCAACGCCACTTATCATCAGGTGGAATCGTAGTAGCGCTCAAGTCAAGTTATTTATGATAAAAAAGTACAACAAACAAAGCATAACTAAAGTATACTCTGGAACAATTTTTAAAACCCTTCTGAAAAAGTATGTACTTAACAACGTTCATTAATTTTACACACTAATTCATTAATTTAATTAAATAAATACACAAAATATACATATACACAGACACACACATACAAAGGAACACAAACACACACAAACACATTTGCCGAAAATAACTGTAAGTTACATTAGTTAAGATTCTCATTTTAGGTGACTTGTACTGTTATGTATTGTCTTATGAGAAATAAACGTTCTTTAAACCGAACGTTTTTAATAAAATACACATAACTGGATGCGGTCCATTTATTACCAGGCAACTTAACACAAATCATTTTGTGGTCTTATCTAAAAATTTTGTATTGAGTTATCTTTGTACAGAAGAACTCACAAATTTATACAATAACTATATATATATATATATAGGTTTACTATGACGTCATTACAAAGTAGCATAATCTGTACGTATCCTCATTTTATAGTTTCAGGACTATTAAAAAGTTGGGGCATAAGCCGATTAAGACCACAGGCTATGAAAGTGTTTTAATTTTTAATGTATGTCTATGTTTTAGTTTTATCTATATTACATTGATAAAACTACAGATTATGTAAGTGGCCTTATTATCTATTAGAACGGTATTATTATACACTTGTTATAAACGATTTGAATCTGAATTGGAAGAACTTGCCTGTGTCGGTGTTCCTTTGGAAGAATGAATAGGCTTTTACTAAGTTAGTTCGCCCTATACCTTAGACATCATCACCACGTTCCATCAGGTGGGATCGACGTCAAGCATTAACTTATTCTAAGTAAAAAGAAATTTCAGCAGCGTGGTGGAGTATTCTAATTCTCCTCAGTCGTGAGGAGAAATTGTATGTAATAGATGATAATAAGCTTAAAATAATATAACCTTCCGCCCGCGTGATGAAAACTTTGATAAAAAGCTGCCTATTTCTAACACATAATCTTAATAATATAATCTATCCCTGTGCCTAATTTCATTCGGATCCGTTCAGTAGTTGTGTGAAGGCGTAACAAACATCCGTCCGTCCTCACAAACTTTCGCTTTTATAATATTAATAGGAAAGTCAGGACAAAGTGGGAACATTAACATTTGAATTGTGAATTTCGCTTTTACAAATTAGTTTATATGTTATAATGTATGTTGTAAATTTAGTTGACTATGTCGACGGGTAGTGTCTCATGTTGGATGCGCTGCTGCGGGTAGCTTCACTAATTTATCCACAAAATCCATTGTGGGCTTGCAGGTCATCTGCAATGAGCCATTTTCAGACACAGCGTTGCTTTTTAACCAGTTCCCACTACGCAAGACTGCCAGATTTGTCGACCCATGAGAACCAGATTTTAAATGGCGATGAAGTCTAAGATGTTAGGCGTATTTATTAATGCATATAAAAGAGAGCCAATTATTCATATTTATTTCATACTAGTTTCCGCTCGTGGCTTCGTTCGTAAAGTAGATACATTGAGGGAAAGTAGTCTATGTGTTATTCCAGACGACAATCCACCTTTGTGCCAAATATCAAAAAAATATTCATTGTACAGGAAAAATGCACTTTGAGTTTTATTATAATATACATAAAGGAGTCACCAGTCTTACAGAGTCTATTTATTAAGTCGAAAGTCAAGAAAGAAGTGATACAATTACTAGACGAGCCAAAACTCCCACTAAACTCAAATCGAGCATTACCAAACTCAGAGGTTGTTGGAATCAAACTCATAATTAAATACGGTATTACATCTCAGTATATTATAACTGCATTATCTGGTTAATATTCATGAGTGAGTAACTTCAGCCAGTGGAACTGGTGACAAATTCTGCGACTTATCTCCTCAAGTTTGCTCCATGAATATGTAGGTGATGAACGACGCGTTTAATAAGCCTGCTTACAGATGAATATTTAGTACTGCAATTACATCAATCGTCTTTTTCTTCTCCGTCTTTCACTCATTCGTTTTCTATTTCTTCTTCTGAAGCCATTTTGACAATGACGTTAGATTACTGGTACCTGTATCTCTTTCGCTCTCTTCTCTTCGTCCTTTAGTCATTCTTATTCTTCTGTCGCTCATTCTGAAGTGGTCAGTTGTTTTCGTTATAGTTTCTAGTCCCTTCAGCGGTGTACCGCTTCTTTTGTTTCTTTTTCTTCCCAGCGCGTGCGAGTCTAATACTTCCTTCCTGGTAATGCGTAAGTAATACCTCAGTTTGGTATTGCTAATGTCTATGGATGGCGGTGATCCCTTAACATCGGTTTTGCCTGCTTGAAATCATTTTAAATTCTAATTAGTAGTGTTTTTTCTTAAACAATAGGCCCCAGGTGTGTCTGGGACTTACTACAACATACCGCCTCAGTACGGCACCAGAAGATTGCAAGACGAAGAGAAGAGGGAGAAAGAGATACGGCTACCAGGATTTTTAACGTCACGTATAAATTATTATAGCTCTTTGTTTCAAACTGGAATGGTTTGTTGTTTTAGATTGACAGCGCCGAAATTCTCTGTCAGTAAAACCCAAACTTTTTACACAGTTGAAAAGTAAAATGAGAGTTTCGTGCTTTCAATACGATGTGTGGCTTTATAGATAAGTGAGAAAGTATACTTATTATTTTTTGTTTTCCTACCGTGAAAATATACCGAAAATTAAAGTTTTCTTGTTAGTTTATGAGGACGCGTCCATAGCCCGGTGGCTTGTTTCGGTTGTAGATGAAAATTAAGACAGCGGCTGTGGTCAGTAGGAGGATGGGTGACCGCTAGTGGCAAAAATTTCATGAGCTGTTTCCAAGGACATGTAAAGTTGTACTGATTGTCTTTAAACCAATCGTTAAGACATGTCGGAGGCCTTTAGGCGGCATAAAACTTTTGATAAGCAGCGTGGTGGAGGACTGTCCAGGCCTCCTTAGAGTATACTCCAGGCCTCCTTATTATAAAGAGAGACCTATGCTCAGTAGTGGATCATCAAAGGAGTTGAAGTCATTGTTTGGGAATACAATATATAAAAATCGTTGGGTCGCAGTGTTTATAGTTGCTGATTCTGAAATAGTTTTTACAATATTTATTAGATTTTTTTGTGTATATTTGGTAGATAGGAGAACATGTGAATGGGTTATTCTGTGTATTTTATAAAAATAAAGTGTGCGGTGTTTATCTGTTATTGGTTCTGTCGCACAGTTTAAGGTTTTAGCAAGTGTTAAATCTCCTATCATGTCAAAATTCAACCTAAATATGTATAGAAATAAAAATAAATACTGCTTCTGGATAAAAGAAAATATTTATTACAAATATAAATTCTGCATCAGAATATTAACAACCACAGTATTCCTTTGTGTATCTTCTACCACCATGCACCACTCTTTTTTTACGAAGCAAAGTTATGCTTGACATAAATCCCACCTGATGATAAGTGCTGATGATGTCTAAGATGTTGGGCGAACTGTCTTAGTAAATTCCTATTCACTCTTCTTTTGAAGACTCCGACATCATACGTAGGCGGCATCACTGACGCTGGCAATTTATTCCACTCTTTTGCGGTATACATAACGAAATATTTTGTTAGAAATATTATCTAAACACGACGAAATTGGCCAAGCCAGTTAGAACATTTCCAACAATTGCCAATATAGAACAATAATTTTTTTGTTTAGTCAAGAGATCAGTGGGGCTTCTACGGCCAGCAGTAGAGCGTTATCGGGTAAATAAAAATCAATATCAAAATTGGTTCCGAGTTGCTTCTTCACAATCCATTTGCGCTAAGAACTCCGTGCTTTCTCAAAAGGATTTCTGCGGTCCTTATTTCGAGATCCTTTAGGGTCATACTTGAAAAACGGAACACTGCCTTTAGGGGTACGCTTCCGCCCCTCTGAGAAATGCCCGAGATAAGAGAGACGTTTTGGCGCCATTCATGTTTATGGCGGGGCAAATGGGCCTAGAATACTGCGCACTTATTATAAACAAGTACACACAATATATTCAAAAGGGGCTTCGAGCTAAATTGAAAAACGTCTTTAGTCCACATGAATACATTTTAAATTCAAACTTTATTCACAAAACAACTTAGAACTCCACGTCTCGTGCTTTAGGTAAATTATGACATCAAAGAGATATTATGCTGTACATGAATCCCATTTCATATATTTTAGCTTAAGGGAACAGCTCATTTTGCTTACTAACTTATGAAGTTAATAACTCCATTCATTATTGGAACGCATAACTGAGCCATTACTGGACTTCGGTCACAGACCATGTGAGGGGCGCAGACCATAGTCCAACACGCTTGTTGATTGTGGATTGGTGGACTTCACGCACCTTTAAGAACTTTATGGGGAATTCTATAAGGTTTCCTCATGATATTTTCCTCCAACGAAGCAAGTGATACCTTCTGATTGCATAGCAGAAGTTCTGCGTCATAACTTTGGTAATTACCGTTCCGCAGGATTTGAATCCAGGTCTCTTTGAGAGACTAACGTTGAAACCACTAAGCTATATCTGCTATTCAATTCATTATTTTGTTTGTTTGTGATTGGAGGAAATCCTCATTGGATACCAGGTGATTGATCCATTAAGACAACGGCCCTACGGACAAAAACTTTCCCTACGCTACTTCTTTTTCCCTTTTCGGGACCACTGCGGCATTTCTTCGGGAAGGAAGTTGTAGAGTATTTTCGTTCTGTCTTTCCCTTTCATTTTTTTCCATCTTACTCGTTATGCTCTTCATCAATTTTGCACCCCTTTCCATTCTTCCTCACTTTACAACACTCTGTTTATTTGGTATTTTACAAATACTTGTCAAAATCTCACCATCTCGAGCCAACTTAGGAGCACTTTAATAATACGCATCTCATCTGCAGTCTAGTATCACAGTATTCAAAGACTCGTTAGCCAACTAGAGCCTTCGATTACAACTATTATGTGGCACAATAGCTACTGCCGGCAGTACTCGGCACTTCCCAGATAACAGTGTGGAGCGTTGTCAGCAATTATACTGCAACACTCAACAAATGTTAGAAAGCTTCTAGAAGTCTGCGAGTTGAATCTATATTTATTGATATTGTAAAGCTGATGTGTTTGTTTGTTTGCTTTAATGCACTAATATCATGGAACTATTGCACTGAATTTGGTAATGCGGGTACTGTACCCTTTTTCTATTGATTTTTATATTTTTGTATAATATCGGTACTACGGTTAATATTGTATTTTTATTGTAATAATCAAGGTAAATGACTGGCACAGTTAGTCGGCCATCTTGATCGCAGATTTTTCTGATTTGACCACCGCGTTCTGATTTTTCCCTAAACTATCTACGGCTATACATAACAACAGTCCCGTCAAAATTCAAAACATTACAGAACCGAGTCAGGAACAGTCCTAAATATAACATCTACAACAAACTTCATATTCTAAGTGATTAATTTCAATTTACCGAATTGCTTAGTTAACCTCCAGGAACAGGGTACAGCAAGTTGCCTAACAAAAACAAGTTACCGTGCGCGAGTTCTGTTCGCCCCAAGGTCCTGGAGGCCTAACAAACTTTTTGTTTTAGCAAACCGGTAATACTCATTTTTTGTTTTATTGCCCTGAAGCTCCCTAGATTTATTGCTTGCCACTTTGCATTAATTTCCCATTCATTAAGAATCTCCCCTAAATTATTGCTCCATTTTTTCAGTGTGAATTAGTGTGAAATATGGTTGATTGTTTTTTGTTTTGATCTGCCGTTGTATTAAATATATTGTCTCTTGAGTACGGTAGCAGGTAAAGTTATAATCTAATATATTTTTATAATTACCTAACACTACTTGCGGTGTTTTGGTTTAAAATTGTTTTAATTGAAATCAGTATGAATGAATGCATGTGCTGTATTGTACACATAAAAAGATTACGTTTAAAAAATAAAAACATGTTTAAACACAATTGGCAATTCTATCGCTTTAGTAGTTATTTCTTCTAGATAACGTTAGGACGCAGGACTTTGACCTAAAAAGAAGGTAGAGATGCAAAAATTGTTCAATTTAAAGATGTTTAGGAATTTAGTTTGTAATGGATAAATTGGTAGACTCATATCATGTTGCCTGTACTCAACACTACCGTATAATGAAGATAGATTTTTTGATTGTCGGTCTAAAATAATTGAATCTTATAAATAAGCAGTCTTTATTCTGCTACTATTTTTTTACCGTGACAACGTCTGCCTGGTTCACCCCCTTCCATGACCACCCTTCACCACCTTCCCTGCTTCACCCCCACAGTCGACATGAGATCTAGTGCATGAATAGTGTTATGTCCTATATCTTCGATAATGAAGATGTTTCAACCCCTATTTCAAACCCGTACGGACTCAAAAAATCATTTTTTCTTACGTTCTATTATATCTTTACACCCAGTTTTCATCAAAATTAGTCTAGTAGTTTAGGCGTTACAAAATTACTGAACAGATTTTGATGAAACTTTGTACATAAGTAAAATAGAAGAAAAAAAAAACACAGGCCACTTTCGCGAATACAGGTTTTCCTCAAGCCATCTTCAATAAAGCAGTATTTCATCCCTTAACACCGTGTACCTATCATGCACTAGTGATGTTGGCTCGGGGGGTGAAGAAAGGGGAGCTGGTGGAGTGGGATTGAAGAGGGGGGGTTGAATGGGAAATGTAGAACCCCCCCCAGTTAACACGCAGACTTAGTCGCAGGAAAAATCTAGTATTAGTATATAAATTATGCGTAATATACTGAGATTATTAATTCAATTAATAACGAAAAAGACAATGTTGCCAGCTTGTTAACTATAAACTTCACCGGTTTAAATCGGAAGTATACTCGCTGGTACAATAAATCCATATAATATTTTCAGCGTGCAATACTGAAAGATTTTAATGAATTTCCTGTGGCTACACTATCGCTGTCTACGTGATCTATTTGTATAATATAATATTATACAATGAGAACAGTATTTATGAAATATCGTGATTATTTTCAGAATTAATCGACCGCTATGTTTGTTAAAAATACTTGTAAATATTGTTACAGAATATTTTTGGATGAAAGTTATAGTTTTTTTTATTTTCATATCATTGTGTTATATTATAAAGAAGAACATTTTGTTTGTTTGTTTGTAATGGATAAACTCAAAAACTTCTATTCCAATTTCAAAAATTTTTTCGTCAATATTTAAAGACAATAAAGTTTTAGGTATCATTTCAGAAAAATAAAAATATATTTTTATTGTTTGGTTTATGTTTGGTTTATTTACCAAAAATCTTTTGCATTATGCATATTGCATGTTGCAATTATGAGAAAACCCGTACTCCAGAGAGTTCCAGTTCTCGAAGGTGAAGTCTACCAATCTGGACTAGCAGACCATGACCTTTATACCTTGGAAGTAGACTTGAGCTCAGCATAGGGCCAGTTATGGGAAATATTATGTAATTAAACCCAGCTCCAACGTTGCACCTTTGTTTTCCTTGCGCGGCTATTTCCTTATAAGACAACGCGTCAGTGACATCTCAATCCAGTGTTGCCATTGTCCATGGTGCCCACTTACCACCAGATGACCCGTCTGGTCATCACCAGCTTATACCATACAAATAAATCCGCTACTAAAAGTAAAGGATATAGTATTGTACAATTTAACTCCTTCCACCCCGACCGTAGCGCTTCGATTCTAAAACACGTTTAAAATTTTCTATTGAAATTCTCTCACTCTTTGTTGTCTGTTCAATTGCATTGTAGTCTGGTATGTTTCACAATATATATTTTATTTAAAATTCCGTTTGTGTGTTTTGATGAAACTCAAAATTTCACTGGTAATTAACAAGTTCTGTACCTATGATTGGTGTACATAACTAGCTTTTTTCTGTAATTATGTTCACCTAAAACAGTATTTTCATCTCCAAAATGTTGAAATTCCAAAAACGCGTGTACTTATAACCATTGTTAAAGTTTAAGTGTTTAAATTTTTCTATTTTACATTAATTTCATATGTCTATATATATTTTAAAGTTCTAGTCTATCTTTACACTGATTTTCATCAAAATCGAAACAGTGGTTTAGGCGTGGAAGCGTAAAAATGAAACTAAAAGAACTAAATTCAATATTTTTAGTTTTACTAGTAAATGTAAAAATTATTAGTTTTACTAGTAAAAAATACTAGTAAATACCCTATTTGGTTGTCTATGCTGCTCGTGGTAAAAAAAATCAGATTACATTGCTAGCTCGATTAATTGACCCAAAAATTCGTTAACTTAATTTAATTATATGGTTCTCTAGAAATTACAAAAATATTCGATGCGTCATCTAGGTATAAATAACAGATACTAAGTAATAACATTTCTTTCATACTCAGTAATAACAGCCTTAATCCGTGATACCGAAGCAGATTTGAGGCGGTAAATCTTATTCCAGAGTACAGACCCCTAGAAATATTATGACTTTATTAACACTTCTTCATAATAAACGAACACCCAAAACGTCTCGAGACCGTTCGTAAAAAATAAACGCGGAACGTAATAAAAACTCCGCGTAATTTCCTTCTGCGACAAAAAAGGACATAAGGAAGTATTCATTACCAATTACTATGGTAATAGTGATCAACGCCAACACATCACATACACTGGGTGTTAAAGGCCAGTGGTCTGTAAAAATATACGTCGGTATATGATTACGAGTGTAGTCTTCGTAAAGTATAGCGACACACGTAAAGTATAAAGTAACTCTTTCATTTTCAAAACAAGTAAAATAAATTTAGATGCAATTATTATTCAATTACGTGTAAACTACAGAACGAACTCCTTGCATCAGTGTTTCCTAATAGCTATGTTTACCTAATACATATAAATTAAGGCAAGAAATCGATCCCACCTGATCAATTTATCCTTGATGAGTGGCCATGGTGTGTAAAATGTTGAGCGCACTAACTTAGTAAATGAAAACGAACAAAGATATTTGGGAAAACGATTCGTTTTTTTGAGTTATATAGGACAACAGAAATAATAGAGGCAATACAAACATCGATTTAATGAATAGATCACACAAGATTTTGTATACTACCTTAATAAATGAAGAGCCAGGAGGGCCTTCACCAGAACTCAACTTTATATAATTATATGGGTAGATGGGCGTAGATAAAGAAATATATGTCTTCAGATTATAATTAACGTATTTCTAACGTATGCACAAAAATATCGACGTGATTAGCTAGTTACTGATCTTTACAATATTGAATTAACAGAATTATAACTTTAAGGTAACGGGATGGCACAGATATACAGCAATTCGTCACAAGCGTGGTGCGCGGGCGCCATTTCGTTCGGTAAGTGCCGTTTAAGATGGCTGCCCGTACTACTGATGACAATGACGCTCCGCTAGGTTGACATCGGCCGTCATGTCAATCTGAAGTTTGCCGTAAACGACGTCATACAATAGATATAAGTTTACAAATACTCCATTATTAAAGAATAATATTCAAAATAAGACTTTTAGAATTATCGTCAGTTATCTGTTTACAGATGTATCGGTTTTTACATTTAGTGATATTTATTTATACATAGTTTTCATTAAAATCGCTATCAATAATAAAAAGTGTTCGAACAGAAGCCTTCAAAGGCTTCTGATATGGTTTGCTATCTAACGATCACAACCAACTGCTTTACGTGCCCTTCTAAACACGGAAGAGCTCATGTTTTTGCCACACGATCACACAGCTTCCAGCATGGCGGGCGCGGTTACCGCACTCGCTGTTGCCTAAATTTAAGTCGCTTACAACCGAAACAAGCCGCAGGATTATTAGCAATTCAAACTCCTACCTACTGCCCTTAGCGATGGCTAAGCGCGGGCAGTCACTCGTCGTTAGTAAATGAAAGATATTGTATACTTTTTAGTGATTAAAGTTGGAATTCCTAGCGAATGGTTGGGTTCCATATGGTTCTTGTTCAAATTTTTCGCACAAACATACGCATTTCGTAAAGCCAATTCGCAGCCATTATAAATGTTCCTACTTTTTATGATTCTGTGCCAGAATCTATACTATAATAAAACACAAAGTGCATTTTTCCTGTACATTGAATATTTTTTTTAAAAATTGATGAAGTGCCCCCTCATATCGTGATAAAGCACGATTTTTTTTTTTTAAATTATTGTCTGTTAGAAAAGGGGGATGAAAGTTTGTACTCAAATAAATAAATATTTTTGGAATTACTTTAAATCTCGATTGAAATACTTAACATTTCGGATAATTTTTATCCCTAATTATACCGGAGTTCCCTTTGGGATAAAAGTTTGTACGGGATTATTGGTCCTTTAGCAAAAAAAAATTATGAAGGTAAGTAAAGCTGCGGGTAGAGCTAGAAGAAGCTAGTTATTAATAATAAGACTTTTTCTGACCCTACTTTATCTCTTACAATAAGACATTTGAAATTTTGGTACCAATGTTGATAAAAAGTAACCAATGTCACTCTACAGAACATGAACTATGTCCACATAACATAACACGTCAATCCATCGCTCAGATTCGACGTAAAAGATAAACAAACATACACACTTTCACTTATAAAACTAGTATGGGTATATATTTCTTAAAAAGTAATTTAAGAAACTTTTTATGCTTTAGAGTGAATAGGATTCTTCCAAGTTAATGCGTTTTACCATCTACGACTGTATCGCCGTTTACCAACAGGGGCTAACTTATAATATGTAAAAAAACTTACCTTTTGAATTGTAATAGTAAAACCATGAAATTTCAGGTACACATTATTTAACTATACCTATCTTTATGTACAAAATATTATAAAGCAAACATTAATAGAAGCTCCTCTCAAAAAAATTCTACAAGACGCATATTAGGTTGGTATTGAACCTCACAGCGGCTGTTCACACTTGCTGATTGTAATTGAACTCCTGTAGTGATTCAGAAAAACTGGTCGTGGTTCACTAAACCATATTTTCGAGGCCTGCCACGTGCTGTTTGTGTTGATTTCGCCTTATTTATATACGAACATGTATTTATGAACCGATATACATATGTTAAAGTGTTTTTTCATTATAATTAACTTATTTCTGTGTGTTGTGTGCCGCTCCATACATGCCTGAGGGTGTGCGTGCGTGGGGGTCCCTTTTTTCTGTGTGTATGTATCATATAGAAAAATAATTTTAAGTTTGTTACAGTAATGTGCAATGCGGTGCAATGCCAATGTTACACATTGCTGCTTTACCATCAGGCGGGATTGTGGTCGAAGACTAATTTATTGAATATAAAAAAGCAGGTTGGATCACAGTGCTTTCCGTTACAACGCTACCTTGGGGTACAGAGGTCGTAAAACCCATAAACCCTACTTTACGGAACGAGCAAAAACTTTCAAAAATATTTTTTTATTTTTTTACAACGAAAAGTAACATTGATTTTTATATATACAGATTAAATTCATAACAATTATTACATACACCCAAATAAAGATAAGCAAACGGCCACAGCTAAACATAGAACGGTACCATAATCCGAACCCAGAGCTAATTGAGCAACACATAACATATAATTGCGACGATCAAATTGTACGACGATCAAGTTGTACGCGATTTGTGCCAAGCGAAATGTGTTAATACCTAGGTCTAATCAAACCGCCGTTAGCAGCAGTCGCACTCGATTACGACTATTACAGAATACAATGGAAACGTTTCCTGATGATAAGGCGTAATGGATTTTGCGACTTGGAAATAATCATATGCTTTTAGGTTTCGCTCAGTGGTATTAGCAGCTGTATATGTCGGATTTATGCTACGGTACAAGCTAGGTACGTATGAGTAGGTTTTTTTCTACTACTTAAACTTATACCTCACGCAACATCGCACAACGCGTGATACGATGACGTCACGACAAAACCTGGATCACGCTATTGGAGTTTTCTGTATCGATGGTAAGCAGCGATGCGGTCTAAGATGGCAAAGCGTACTAATTTAGTAAAAGCCTATTCACACTTGACTTAAAGATACATTGTAATCGAACGGAAGCGCCGACGCGGCCAACTTATTCCAGTTCTTCACAGTACTTATGAAGAAGACGCAAAGCGCGATGTTCGTACTGGTATAGTGTCGACGACATAAATGACATTCATAAGCGTATTGAAAATACGTTCATGAAATATGTGATTTCAGTTTGAGTTAGTCATTAATCCCTCAAGCTTGAAACAGCTTGGTGGAGTAAGCTAGACCTTCTCACTTATGGGGAGAAATCCATGCTCTGCAGTGGCGTTTTTTGAACCCAATGATTAAGTGAAATTTGATTACAGATATAATTTTATGTGGTTTTGTGATCACGTAGTACCATCGTTTTGAAACGCGTAAATTTAACTGCAATTACCTAACACGAACGATTCGAATTTTTATATTAAAAATAACCCCTGCACATAAATTCACAAGTCTCTGGCATACCTTCACTTAATTTTCTAAACGTGTATCCAAGCGAGCCGGGTAATTTAGCAATACGACCGAATAGGGAGGCAGCGCCGTAAAAAATTAACTCATGAACATTTCTCACAGAGACATATCTCGTCCATATGATGTAGCGCGTTAATAAATTATTTCACAAGATACACAAATACGCGTCCTTTAATATGAAAATATCTTCCAGATCTCCGACACACGAAATACGGGGCTGAAGCGGTTGCTAATAATCTAATCCACTTATGTGTCCCTGAAACCCATTTCATTACATATAGCATTGCATGGCTCCAACAAAACCATTTCATACATTGTCGCAAATACGTTTGCGAATCTTCTCGGGGGCTGGAAATCATTTATCTGAAAGGCTCTCCCTTCCGCTATCAAAACTAAATCATGTTGGGCGAAGAACATAAACTCGACCGCCCTTGCACTTGGATAAAATGTAAAGGAAGTTTGATTCACTCTGACGACACCGCCACGTGCCATCCCTTGGTAATGACATCATCATATCGAGATATCTCTGTTTGACTACGCATCATACTAGAAAAGATACTTAGAGGGATGTTACCGGAATATCCAAATATGACGCCATGTTCTGAATATGGATGCAAAATAAATAATTTTCTTTGATAAATTTGTATTTATTTATTTCAACTTTATCATGCCCTAAAAAGAGGTACAAAAGGTGGGTTTAATGCTAAAAGAATTCTTTACCAGCCGACCTTTAGGATAAACAGACAGACAGCGAGAGCGGTATATATAGAGCAACTGAAATATGTGGCATAATATTAATAATATGTAGTGGTATATACGTGGTATCAATCAAAAGAATTAAAAAGATACGTTATATGTAAGTAAAGTATTTAAAGGACAAGCCTGTTGGTCTAGTCGTTAGTAAACCTGACTGCTACACCGAAGGTCGTGGTTGTCCAAAGATGTCAATAAAGGTAGGATAAGCGAATAATGTTGTTGGCAACATTCAAAGATGATCAATATATCTTGCCTGCCTTGCATTCTCCTTCCAAATAAGGTATATTTCCGAACTGGCGGTAGATTTAAAATATTTAAGTTAAGTGTATTGAAACTACCCACAACAAAAATGTTTTGATTTTAAGTCTTAAATTTGATTATACTCTATTTTTATTCGTAATTGATTAATAATGTTTCTTCAACGAAAAAACAAAAACAAGTTTTAATTTATTTTGCTTTGATTTGAAATAGTAAATTAGATGTCTGTTACATGCCCAGGTTATTTTGAAATATTCTCGTGACATTTTCAATTCTAATAGTTGCCAATATATTTGATAACTTTGCTATAGACTTTTATTGATCAAAACCCTTTAATACCGTAGATATGTTTTAAAACCTATAATATATGAGAAAATCTTATTTATAAATACCTACATATATAAAAGTTGTAATGAATGGTTATTTGGATCAAAGAATCAAATGTGTTAAGTTTTGTTTTCGGGATTATAGTATGACAGAATGAGAAAGAAAGAAAGGATTTATTTCATCACATAAAACGACTACATGTATAATTATAACAATTAAAAAAAAACAATACGTTGAAATAAAAGGACTAGACATACATTAGAAAGAGGTACGTACGACACATAACTGCTAGTTTCCAGCGCATACCCTTTAAATAATAATATTATAATAATAGAAATGCATGTTGATGTCGATTTTTAAAATGAGTGCACGTATTGTACTCGTAATTAAAGAATTTATTGTCATAAATACACATGAGACATTCATAAGAGAATTTATAAGTGAAATTAAAATGCAAAAATTCTTATCCTAAAGATACGGTTAGGTTTAATTCACTTTCAACGATTAATTAACTTACAGTATTATGTTGATAATAGTTAAAATTAAAATTTGCCCATTTGAAATTGTCTATTTTAAATTTACCGAGTTTGGTTTTAAGATCGCGTCAATTCAACAACTTCAAATGATTGCGAGTATTTTGTTAAAACTGTGTCTTTCATAGAGAATTTTTCCAATATGTCGTTTTTAGGTACAACTAAAAACTTGCGCGACGTGCTGATCAATATGCAGAATTCTTGACAGGTGACACTTGACACTGACACTAATGACAAAAAAGTCTGTCAGTTTTTCGTGTCATCAATTTTCTTTATATCACGACACGAGTAGTCCGTTTACAATTAAAATGTACAGAGACGGTATTAATTTTGAACAATGGAATTTTCCTTCGAACACCAAAATCATGGCATCCGCTCCAAAAAAATAGTTGAAACAGCGTGTATTTTAAATAGCGTCTTTAAAGTACGTCTGAGGAAATATCTTGGGTAACCTCGAAGGTTCATGAGATAGCGGGGCCAGCATCTGGGCCAGTAATTAAGAGCATCTGCCTACATTCAATTTTGAACAGCGGGAGACTTGCCCAACGCCGACGGGTCCATTCCGGGAGCCGAGCAAATTGCTAAACTTTCAATTAAAGAGTTGTTATTCAAACCGCTGCCGGTTCCACTGGAATTATATTTTATTTCAGAACCTACTGAGGGATGACCACTCTCCGTTTCACGCTTCGGAATATATAAGTTTCTGAAATTTATTGCGGTAATTAATGCTAACTGGTCACTTAAGTATTGAGTGATTTATTTAAAACGTACCAATATTTAGTGTATACACTTAGAAATATGAAAACAATATATACACAGTTAGACATATACATATATAAACAATGTTTGTTGGTGAGTTTGTTTGTTTATCCTTTATAGATTCTGAAATGGCTGGAGATAGAGCACTGATATCTTCAACAACTTGTTCAGAATTCTCTGAAAAAGGTTTGAGTACTAAAATTATGACCGGACCCATGGTTAATGATTTGATACGTAACAAAGCGCGTCAGGTATATCTAGCTTAAAATAAAATACAAATCACAATTTCAAGTTCAATCCTACCTCAATTACAGGTGCATTTAACATGTGTAACTTTTAATCAAATATTATTGATTTACATTACATTGTTAATATAAATTATATCAAAACAAAATTCAATTAAAGCGGATTCAATTATCAACTGAAATTAATATATCACCTCTACGAAAAGATAGTATATTCAAGTAAATGTTGAAAGTCGTAATGCTATTATTAATAGTTAGGAAAATAAATTTTTACATGACTTGTCTAACTAAGGCAAACAGATTAAACTTTATTCTAGATCTTTTTACAAGCTTCTATTTAACTTACAGAGTATGTTTCTATATTAATATGTATATTCGTTTGTATATTAGTATGTATATTCTTTTGTATATTAGTATATATGTATATTAGTCTGTATATTAGTATGTATATTCGTTTGTATATTAGTATATATATTAGTCAGTAGATTAGTA
>DWJZ01001179.1:0-24923 GCA_018249125.1 Asbolis capucinus | reverse complement strand
CGCAATCGACAACCGACATACCGCAGTGGCATTTAAGCACTGAGACGTGAAAAATATGAGATACGAGTAAAAACTCGTATCGTCGGTCGCCTTGATCCGCCTTCATACCATATGCACTTTCTCTGATATCCATGCACTAGGACAACGAACGATGAATTTATGATACACTAGGACAACGAGCTGTAAATATAGGCAAGCACAATTTTAATAAATAACCATAACTGTCATTGAAAGATTTCAAATAATATTGATTAAAAAAGCTGTTTAAAATAAAGGGAAAAATCATAATTCTGTACCTATTTTAATGTTTATAATATATAATATTATAAAAATTATAAAATATAGTATATACTATAAACATTATATAGTTTATAATATTAAACATTATATAATATGTAATGTGTTGTGCTTGCCACAATATATTTACTGCTCGTTGTCTTGGTGTATTTCGGAACGCGACTTTTTACTTTTTGTCATGCTTTTTCATAGTATGTGTCAATGTCATTTTGGAAATTGCTACAAAGGTTTCGAATAAAACGGGATAAACATTGATTAACTCAAAACAAACGAAACCAGTTATACATACATGATCATAACATGTTTCAACTTGTTGAATTTATTGATAAGTCATCAGACGTCTTTAATTTAACAAGCGTTAATATTTAGTGTTTAAATAAAGTGAATTTGTGAATTGAATGTTAAGACTGATTGTAAGCACATAAGAAGTACATCTTGCTTTTCTACTTCGTCTATAAATCGAAATGATAACCATGGGAAATAAAAAAATTGATCGTGCCACTATAATCATTCTGGATGTTGGAAGAAATGTATCATCTTCCGAAGAAAAAATTGAAATAGATACTAAGAACCATGAAAAGAGTTTTTTCGAAAGCGCAAGAGAGTGCACAAGTAAAATAATAGAACGGAAGATACTGTCGCAGGAAAAAAATTACATTGGGGTCATATTACTTGGCGCTAAGAAGAGTAAAAATGCTATGGCGGAACAGTGGCCAGGTAGTTTCAAACACATAGAAGTCTCTTCAGAGCTGCAACCTCCCACTTGGAAAATGATTCGAAACTTACCAGAAAAGGTGAAATATATTGATAAAAATGATTAGAAACACCATAGTTATTGGTATAGAACATATTGTTATTATTTACCTCAAAATTCTGTAGTAAATGTCTTTACTAATGTAAATGAAAAAGTAATTTTATCTCTCTATTGTTACCTTTTAACGCCTAAACTACTGAGCCGATCATGATGAAAATTGGTTCATAAATATGATAAAGTAAATAGAACTTGAGAAAAATATTGGCTACCTAGTTCTATTCACGAAAAGTCTTAGGATTGAAATAGTGTATATGTTTGTATGAAATTTTGACATTATCAAGATATAGCCATGAGTTCCATGGAGACCTTACCAATATTTATAGTTCGCAATTTGGTTGTCAAATGGTTCAATTATAGTCAAATCATCAATGCTTCTTTATAGTTTTTATTATATATCATAGATCACTTTTGTTATCTCGTTTTGATTTCACTTGGCTACTTGTTATTATTTAGCATAATAAACATGAGCACAAATTACTTCTTGCAAATTGATTTGGCATTTTTACAATTTTGCCACTTTACTAAGTTGACAATTAGCATATAATTGGCAATATGTTTTTAAATTAAAATTGTCTAACCTAACCCAACCCTTAGTTTGGCTGTATGAGAGTTGTCCTAAAGATAATATGTATTGTTTATTAAGCTACTTTAGTTTTCTAAGTTTCAAAACTCGGTGAACATGAAACTTTTCAGACATCAAATTCCCAAGGAGATTGGTTTGACTCCCTCATCGTTGCTGCGGATCATTTGAAAAATGGTGTTACTGGGGTACAATTTGTAGAAAAGAAAATTATCCTGATGACAAACTTTAAGGCACCATCTGATTTTAAAAACAAAACTGTCAAAATGGTAAGTCATTTGAGCTGTTTATTAAATGTACATGCACTTACTATTACTACTTATTAATGGCAATACATGGTTTAATTGTAGAAATTAATTTAAATTAAATCAATTTCCAGGTATTGGATGGATTCAAAGAAGAAAACTTTGAAGTAGACATATTTGGACCAGATATTTATGATTCAGGTGACAAAAGTCTATATTTCGACCTGGCACGCCAATTGGTTCATGCTACTGGTGGTGTATCTGTTAACTTTGAATATTGTATGAAATTCTTAAGGTATCATGAAAAAAAAGCAGTTGGCTGCATTCCATGGAATGTTGATCTAACTTTTACCCCTGAAGTCAAGATACCTGTGTCATGCTATATCAAAATTAAGGATGAACCCGTCGTCAAAAAGTGGACAAAAGCCATTAAAGACTCAGTTACCAATGCTGCAAGTACGACAGAAGGTATTGTCAAAAATAAAATGCATATAAATGTAGAGGATCAATGCATTGTGCAAGCCAATGAACTGATAAAAGGATACCATTATGGCCAAGAAATAATACCCATTTCAGAAAGTGACAAGGATATGTTCTATAAATCAGGTGACAAGTCATTGAAGGTGTATGGTTTCACTAATACAGATAATTTGTCTTGGCACCACTTAAATGGAGACAGTTTGACATATGTTTATGGAAGAAAAGGTGATAAAAAAGCGCAACAAGCGATTAAGTGCCTGGTTTTGTGTCTTCATGAACAAAATTTAATTGGTATAGTTCGAAAAGTTCATAACAAAAATAATGCGCCAAAATTATTTGCAATAATGCCCATTATCGATTCAGAGTGTGGCCCCTGCTTGTCTATGGCAACTGTGTGTTATAAGGAGGACATCAAAAATATGTCATTCCCACCCACAAACATAAAGAAGTATCAATGTACAGACAAACAAGTCAATGCATTCAAGGATCTTATTAAAGCTATGGATTTAATGACAGCTTATGACGAGTTAGAGAGTGATGATACAGAGGCTTTTCCCATTGCTGAAACTGTTAGTCCAACTGTGCAACATGTTTTAGATTGTATTGCATTTCGTGCAATGAACCCTGATAAACCCTTGCCCCTACCAAGAGAAGACATTATTAAATTATTTAAAGTTCCACCACTGGTCGAAAACAGAGCACAGAAGCAAATAGAAAAGCTAAAACAGTTATTTACATTAAAGAAAGTTGAAGTTAAGCAAAGGAACAAACAGATTTCACTTTCAAATGATAAACAGGATGAAAACTCAAGTGCTTCCGCAAATGCTGATGTGGACATGGCGGAATTACAAAGAGTAGATAAAATTAGTTTAACAAAATCAAAAGAGATCACAAGCATAGGCACCGCTGATCCGATTGGTGACTATAAAATCCTCATGAGCAATGGGAAAACACTAAGTGATGTTTTAACACTCATGATCGGGGTTATAGACAGTCTGGTTTGCATCAATATTGATGGCACATATTCAAAAGCATTAGAATGCATCAAATTTTTCAGAAATGAATGTGTAAATTCCGAGCCATCATATTATAATAATTGGCTGAAAACATTTAAAATGGATCTGTTACAACGCAAAGAGAATGAGATGTTGGAAAAGATAGATTCACAGAAATTAGACTTTATTATAAAAAGTGAAAATATGTCCAGTGATATTGAAACTCTGGATCAGGGTGATAATTACTTGTACGAAAATGACACCATGCCTACTTTGACAGATGTTACTATAAGTTCACAAGTGAAAGCATTTTTTGATGAACTATGAATTACATTATATTAGAATAAGACTGGTTGATTTTTAGTTGAAGGTCAGCCAACCAGACAGGTTGACCCAATTGGGGCCTTATTTTCTGTATCT
The DNA here is from genome assembly GCA_018249125.1 of Asbolis capucinus. Lineage (NCBI taxonomy): Eukaryota > Metazoa > Arthropoda > Insecta > Lepidoptera > Hesperiidae > Asbolis > Asbolis capucinus. The sequence continues at coordinate 21,092 of DWJZ01001179.1, read as the reverse complement.
GAGTGTAACATTAATATGATAATTATGTCGATATAGACTGTAAATTTTATTTGAAAATATATACATTATCCTACTTTGTAATGAAAAGCAATACTTGATTACAGATATTATGTCTGTTACAATATTTATTGTGCCTTTGAGCTAAATCCTAAGATTTTCCAGGTGGATGTTGATGTGAGTTATACATTACAATATATCTATATATTTATCATAATTATATATAAGTTTGTCAAAGACAAGAGATTGTTTAAAAAAGTATTGTTGGATAAATTAAAATGTTAAATTTTTTTAAGTACCAATTAGGTTGCTGTTCTTTGTGTTGTAGATTTATAGATTTTACATACAAAAATAAACATTTCAATTATTTATTGCATTTTATTTAAAGGTACGTAGAGAAACCATAAAATCATTTCATTAAGGTACCTATTGTTTATATTAGTGGAACAGACAATAAGCCTGATATTTATAGTAACAATAAAATCTAATCTCAAATTTGCACACAATAAATTCATTTTATCTTACAATTATTTGGAATAATGTTGACAAATCACTGTACGCTGCTTGTACTTATTTTATTTTGCGAATGTAGGAGCTCTAAGAATTCTTGCAGTGAAATATCTTCTTGACAGTCTGTGTCCAAATCATGCTCCAGTTGTGCCTCCATAGAATTAGCTTCAGGGCTGAGCACAATGTTATCATCCAGAACGACGTGATTGAGTCGCGACTTGAGACTCTGCAGGATCTCTTCCAGTTCCAGACACTTATTCCGGATCGACGTCCCCAAATCTGAAGAAGGGTCGATATCATCAAGAGTTGCATTCTCCGAAAAAGAATTCGCCGGAGTTCTTGTTTGAGGCGGCTGAATGATATTAAACAAGTTATCTGGTATCCCGTTTCCACTCCTCAGGGCATCAGGTGATCGTGAATCAGTAAATTCTGCGAGTATTTCATCAATAATGTCTTCTGCATTTTGACGAGGGTCCACGATTTCGTCAGGCGTTTCAGAACCGCCATCACTATTTATCAGCTTATTATTTGAGTCCAGTTTCATGATTTGCACTGTTTATTCACACAATAGTGTATTTTTATCAAAATAAATACTACAACAAAATCAACAATTTACCTCCCTCTTTGGTTGGATGGGGTCAGCAGAGCAGATTGATTAGAAAAAATTGCCATACGAAAAAAATTACATGACCCTCTGAAATACAAGATACCTACCTCTTTTCTTATATCAATGCAAGATAACGATATCTCTGTGTTGTACTTTGAAATAAAATTTTAGTTTTCAATTTGTACAAATGCAGCTGAAGTCCCGGAAGTCGTTTAATTAAATTTTAAAAGCATGTTCGCTTTTTATTTTTGAAAATGCCTCCAGCCTAGATGAATCCAAACACGGAATTACGAATTTAAGTAACTTTTTCTTCAAAACTTTTATCATTTCTGCGATAGTTTTATATACATAGAGTAACTTTGTTTATATACAATGCTTTCCATAGAGGGATATCCTTGTCACAAAACAAACGTCAAAGATCAATTTGTGTTTTAATTGTGGTTTTAATGGAAATATAACAATTCACTTATTATTTTTAGTTTTTGATTGTGGAATGTGGAATAACTGATAGAATATTATTCCTACCGGAGTTAAGTTTACCTAACAATTGCAAAATAGGTAACATGACGGAGTGTTGTGTAGACGGCTGTAATAACACATATAAATCTTGCATTGAATATCCTACGTATTTCCATCGGTAAGTATTTGTGTATTCCTTTAAAATATTTTTTGGATTCATCGATATTAATATTTTTTATGTAGTCATTAATTTGCCACACTGCAAGTAACTCAGAAAGTAAATGACTTAATGATGGACATTAACCCAGTCAATCATTGTATTAAAATTAGTCAAATGCAATTTTTACAGAAATCAATATTTTATCTCTTACCATTGCAGCACCATTTGTGAAAAACGCTGTCACTCACATTTTCTTTCACATATTTGTATACTGGGGAAAATATTACTTTTTCTACGATAACATATAGCCAATATCTCGTTTAAGATTCCTTACAGTATACATGATTGTGTTTGTTATTGTAACCTAATCTGTATCCATATCTATCCCACTGTTGATCTTGATTTCTCTCGTAATGTAGGAATACAGTCAAGTGCAGATTCATAGACTTCACAAATGCTGTGCAACCATATGGGGTAGTTTCAGATGTTCAAGCCTCAGTATTTTTCCTTCACTGCAGCATGTGATAATTAATTTGTAATATGTATACCATGTTTTGAGATTATGTCAAGACAAAGAGAAAGTCTATAGTATCTTACATAGATGCCACAAGTGATTAATGTGTAGTGTTATTTTTAGTCTTATTTAAAAAATTCACAGATTTCCAAAGGAGTATGTGCTAAGACGGAAATGGCTTGAGGTTTTAGGGTATCCCAATTGGAACCCACCTAATAATGCTTGTGTTTGCAATATACATTTTAGCTTGAGACAAAAAGATGCCAGTGATCCCTTACGACAGAAACTTAAGTCTGATGGTTTCCCTGACACATATTTGTCTAAGGTAATTACATTATTTTTATTAAATAAATAAATATCTTTGGACAACTCACACATGGCCATCTGAACCCAAATTAAGCATTAGCTTGTGCTATGGTGATCAGACAACTGATAAACATACATATATACATTTAAATACATACTTGAATAGATATTTCTATCACACACCTAGACACACACAACAAACATTCCTGTTCATCACAGAAAAGTTTGAGCTGGGTGGGAATTGAACCCATGACCTCCGTTGTAGCAGTCAGGTTCACTAACCATTAGACCAACCGGCCTGTCAAGACCAACCGGCCTGTCAGACCAACCGGCCTGTCGATTTATGTCAATATTATCGTAAATACATGTGATAACTCTATAAATGAGTCTGTACATGGGAAATCTTTGGGATAAACTATTATTGGGAGTCTATTAAAAAATGACTCCTCAATTTATCTGTGACTTTTTGGATGGTTATCTTAGAAACCGCTGATCTGGTTTAAATGCAGTTTTCACTTGTGTATTGTGCTGGTGTATGTTCCAATTTGAATACAGTTTTCACTTGTGTATTGTGCTAGTGTGTGTTCTAAATTATGTGTGTATGTGTGGATGTGTATGATTGAATGGAGTTGTTGAATAAGTTTAAATTAATATTTAGTGTTTATTTTTAATAAAATTGGGTCACATGTGTGTCAATATTTGTTCAAAGAATTCCAATTCAAATTATGTATAAATTTAAAGAATTTCATCTAAGAGTATTATGAAGCAAAATGCAGAAGAACTGGCTATGATAACATATCATTGTCTTTTAATAGGCCTTCTAAAGTTATTAATGTTATTTTCAGTCGTGCACCAATGTGAAGAAATCACAAGTAATAGTATGTAGATTTTGTCTTGCTACTGACGTCAAGATGTACAGTGTGGAAACAGGAGTGCTTCAGTCTTGTCTTGAGACCATAATTTCACTTCAATATGTAAGTATAAATTATTAAGTACAATAATGTAGTGCATGACCATATGAACAGATGTATGATGGCAACTAAGGGTAATGCAAATGCCAATAAAAATAAGTGCATAATTGTAAATTAATTGAATAATTATGTGCAAAAAATCACTATGAAAATTTATTTTTTTGTGTTATTCATAGAAATAAAACTGAGTAGGAGGTGTATGTATTGCTTTCTTAAATATTAACACAATTAAAACGATCAGAGCTTTATTGCTCCGCAGCCATGACAACTAATTTTATACTCAGTACAAATTGAATCTTGAATGTTTACAAACAATTTCTGGCAAATTCTGCAAAACGTAAGAATGAAACTGCCAAACTACCTGCCAAAAGTGTATGCAAACAGAAATCAATAAATTGGAAGGTTATTAACTCCCTCATGAAATTTAGGTTGTCAGAGCATAATTTTATTATTGATGTTGTGTTTAATTTATTGTACGTTCATATTTACTCATACTTTGTACTTCTTGTCTGATTAATGCTTTGTTTCTAATTTTTAAGAATATAATAAGTAGTTTGGTAGAATCAAATGCATTTATGCCGTTGGTGAAAACCCTACAAAAGATTTATGCATTATATATATTCCACATCAAAATTGTTACAATCATATATTGTACACTAAAAGAGTTTCTAAATCAATCTCTCCAATGATGTGATACTAACATTATTGAACAATTTTCAGGAAAACCAAGATGTTGATTGTCTTCCACAATACTTGTGCTACATCTGTGCAACATATTTGTTAAAAATGTACAATACTATTGAAAAAAGCATGATCGCACAAGCAACATTATTGGAAATTTATTCTAAAAATCTTAAGGTACATAAATGGCATACAATGTAAAAACTTGTAACATTATCCTTTATAACTACAAACTCCCTATAAATTAGAAGTGAGCACAACTTGGTTGGGTTCCTTTGAACCCACTTATTGTTCATCCACTCCAAATAAAGATAGCACCCTATAACGATAAAGCTTAGACCCTTGAGATTCTGTATAACGAGTTTACACTGTATTTTCATTTAATCCAACACATTCTATTCATGTATGAGCAAGTAAGAATAATTATCTGTTTATTATGAATACAGGATACAAATAAACATATCTTTGAAGAGAAACGTAAAGAGTTAAATTTGGTACATACACTGCAATATAATCAAACTCCTAGCAATGTATTTGAATATGTGTATGATGATAAGTTGAAAACTTCTGTATTAACTAATTTAAATGCAGAACCTAATGAAAAAGGTAGTACTGAAGCTATAAGGGACTTTGAATCTGATTTGGTGGCATCGAGAATAGATAAAGTTTCTAGCAAGGTGAAATATCATATGAATATAAAAGAGAATATATTAATACCTGCTCCACCCTTAAATACAGTCTCCTCAAAATTAAGGAGTAAAAATGAGATTACAACGATGACAAAGGTAACAAATGAAAAACAAAGTATGCCCTCAAAAGTAACTATAGATGTTGAACATTTTACACGCAGTCTGGTACAACCTCTAAAACACAGTGTTTCACCACATGACGTAGCTCATACCAAATTAAAAGGAAATGATAACATGGTTATCATTCCTGACTTAGAATATATCAAGAGAAAAATACCCGTACGGACGAAGACAACACACAGGTTGGCGAAACCTACAGGAACTTTTGTCTTTGCAAAAGATCATGATTACCTGTGTGCGCACTATGAAGATAAAAAATCTGCAGAGACAGATATAATTACAGTAAGATTTTTTGTCTTGTCTTTGATTGTTTTTAATGTCAAAGTGAAATTTATAGTTATTCCATACTTAGGGGGATCGCTGGCAAAAGCAAAAAGACAAGGTGTGACAACGCGTAAACTTACAAACAAAATATAAATTAATTCATATATATTTATATTACGATTTATTGCTATTACTAATTCTTGTTACTAATGCTTTGCCTGACAGAAAGGAAGTATAGACACCTGGGAAAGGAAAGAATCGAGGGAAAAAGTACGCTGCTGATGCAACAGGAATCAATAGCGACATGACCCCAGATACACCAACATACTGCTTCAAGACGAGTGATAGAAGAAGAATGAGTAGAGGGATAAACAACTGAGAGAAAAAGAGGAGAACTGACTCTTCCTGTGTTTCCCATTATACTAGAAGCCATATACTTTTATATTACAAATTATTTAATGCTTAAATTGAAATAAATGATGCTATATTCTAGGTTCGTTACCCAGAAGCATATATGAATAAAAATAAAGGCGTTAAAAACAGTTCACAGAATCTAAATCCACCGGGACACCGTTCAGTATATGCAGAGGATGAGGAAAATTTAGATAATCATTTTGTCTCTGTATATATACCTGTAAGTATAGCGGTGATAGCCTAGTGGTATAGCGGTGATAGCCTAGTGGTATAGTGGTGATAGCCTAGTGGTATAGCGGTGATAGCCTAGTGGTATAGCAGTGATAGCCTAGTGGTATAGCGGTGATAGCCTAGTGGTATAGCGGTGATAGCCTAGTGGTATAGCGGTGATAGCATAATGGTATAGCGGTGATAGCCTAGTGGTATAGCGGTGATAGGCTAGTGATATAGCGGTGATAGCCTAGATAAGAATGCATTGGTTAATTGGTTAAGAATTCGGCTTCCAACTCGGGGGGTCCGGGTTCGGATCCCAGGGCACGCACTTCCAATTTTTCAGAGGTATGTGCGTTTTAAACATTTTAATGTCACTCGCTATAACGGCGAAGGAAAACATCATGAGGAAAACCTGCATGCCGGGGAGTTTGCAAAACTGAAAGGTGTGAAGTCTGCCAATCCCCTTGTCCAGCGTGGTGGACTATGGGCTTAACCGTCTCATTCAAAGCAGAGACCTATACCCAGTGGACCGTCATGGGTTTAGATGATGATGATATGATTATAAGCAGTGATAGCCAGGTTTGAATGTTGCTCTGTCGAATGGGCTGGTCCTGGGTTCAAATCCAGTGCACATCTAGTTTTCAGTTAGGTGGGTGCAAGTGTTCACTTACTTGGGTGAAGGAGTTCAACTCGAGGAAACCTGCACCCTGGAGAGTTGCCCATAAGATCCTCGAAGGGGTGTGAAGTCTGTCAATCTGCAGTTGGCCACCGTGATGGACTACAGCCCAGTTTAGTGTTTCCCAATCTCTTTCTTTCATAGAACACTCTGGGCTTACAAATTTTTTGAGGTCAACTAGAACCCCAGGACCTTCCCTCTAACAAAAGGACCTTTTTTCTAAAAGCAACTCCTTAGTTACTTTCACCGTTTCTCCTGAAATAAGCACCCTATCAAAACAGTAGTTAATTTTAAATATGTTTTCTTAAAATATTTTAAAGCACTATTTATAGAAACTTAATAAGAAGGAACAAATAAAATTTCAGAACTGTATTGTTAACTGTGGAGAATTTCCTCGTCTTCATGTTTGCAAAGGAATAAAAGAATTTAATATTTTCTTAATTCTTTCAGTTGCAGGAACAAAAGGCACAATGGTTGAATATTATAGAGAGGAATACCGAGTTAAAAACTGGTTTACGGATCGTTTGTAATATATGCGGGCGCAGGGTGCGCCGGGGGAGAGTGTATGAACGACATCTAGAGCAACATGACCCCGTGAGTATACGTTCCGTACAATTTCGGAATACTTTCGCCGTGTACGGGCGTCTGTTCGTCTGTCTTTCCGTCTGTTTTTTCTTGTTGGTCTGTCTTTCCGCCTGTTTTTTCTTGTTGGTCTGTCTTTCCGCCTTTCTTTTCTGTTCGTCTGTCTTTCCGCTTCTCTTTCCTGTTCGTCTGTCTTTCCCCCAGCCTTTTCTGTTCGTCTGTCTTTTGTGTTCATCTGTCTTTTCTGTTTGTCTGTCTTTCCGCCTTTCTTTTCTGTTCGTCTGTCTTTTGTGTTTATCTGTCTTTTTTGTTCGTTAGTATCATTAATAGCTATTTAAATCAATAATTAGTACATAAATAGGCCTATATCTCTGAGACTCGAGTCCAGCAATGGGACAATTATTGGCTGCAATGACTATTAATGAACGAAAAACTATCGACGACGAAAAACAAAAAGCGTATCTCTTTAAAATAACTCATAAAAGTGCTTTTACAGAAAACAATAAGGTCGAAACTCAGAGTTACTCTATGAGAAGTGAGATGCGCCCTTTTTGTTTTCCGTCATCGATAAGTTATAACCCAGTGAACAGTGTCCCGGGTTTTATTACAGGTTTGATGCTTTGTTTTACAGAAATACGGTGAATTTGAATGCAACGTGTGTAAGGAGCGTTTCGATATGAAAGATTCTCTGAAAAATCACGTGGAAATAACACACTCTAAGAAATATATTTGTAAATTGTGCCCCGCGGTTTTGTATTCTATGTATGTTTTATCCTTACTAATGTAATAAATGCGAAAGTAACGTCGCCTGTCTGTCTGATTGTTGCGCTTTTTCGCCTAAGCTACTGAACCAGTTTTGATGAAATTTGCCACAGAGATAGACTATAACTTGAGAAATAACATACGGTAATTGGGGTTTAAAGTTTTAATTAATATGTATATGTGATTATCGAAGTAATTCGATACATATTTCAAGGGGTAATAACCACCTAATAGGGTCAAAGAGTCGGTGAATTATGAAATCATTTTTAAGATCAGTTCATGAATGAATGAAATGATTAAAATTTTATAAATTAGTAGTTTGACTTAAAAAATGTTTATACAAAATTGTAAATAAAATGTTAATTCTTTTATTTCATTCATGAATGAATGAAATGATTTAAATTAAATGAATTAGTAGTTTGACTCAAAAAAAATTTGTACAAAATTTTAAATAAAATTTTCATTCTTTTATTTATTTCATTCATGAATGAATGAATGAAATGATTTTAATTAAATGAATTAAATGTCGTTTTTGTGTATATTTCAGGGGTGCAGCTAATTATCATCGTAGACAACACACGATGGAATCTCGTCGTGGCTGCCGCTCCCCGCCACTGGTCAGTATGGTCCAGGGTTAACTGTTAAGAACAGCATTGTACTGTTTTGACTAAATAATTTAGTACTGTTGGAATAGAACCTGTTTAAATTGTAACGTAATTTAACAACATAAGGCTCATTTAACATCGATAGTACTGAGATTTATTGATTTAAATTATTTAAAATGTATTATTGGTAAAAAATTTCGTTATGTACTCCTTCTCCATGTAAACTTGAACTGTGCTAAATCCATACTCTGACCTCGCGTTTTGGTTTTTGTTTAAACAAAGAACAACGTACTACTAGATCCAGCATCTATTACGACCTTTTTGTTCCTAAACATTAGACCGATTGATCTTATATTACGATGGTGATGTAATTCTAGATTCACTACATACAATAAAGTTTGTTACAGTTTATTACAGACAACCTAATGAGTAAATGTAGGTTGTGAAGTTTGTATATTCTATACTTCTTCGCTTCGCACGGGTGGACATTTTGTGTTTTATTTTTTGAAATAAAGAGTAAATGTTTCTCTTATTTACTCCTTCAGTTAAATAATCTAAGGTTTAGTAAGGATCCCTATTTTTTTCTAGATATTTATATAATATATGTCACTCAGTGATATTGTAGCATTCTAATGGTGAAAGAATTATTGGAATCGAATCAGTACTTTTTGAGTATATTCGTTACAAACATACAAATCTTTTCACTTTATTATTAGTGTGGAAAAAGATGGCTTTCTGCTTTTATATTAAGTTCGCCCATTTGAACTTTTGTCTGTGTTTCAATAAAGTCTTAATAGAAGGGTTTTTTTATGCAGATTTTATTTAGTTATTTAGCTTGTATAAATAAAAACAAACATATTTTAGATTGGCACAAATATCATAACCTCAAATTTTCTCCTAGCCTCAATTTTATAAGCTTTTATCTAACTTGCAGTGCACGTTTGTATATTAGTATGTTAGTATATTTTTTTTGTTACGGGTCAAATCTTGCAATCTTAATTAAACCCACTTCCTTATACACTACGGAGCTGAAATTTTGCATAAACATTCAGTGCTGATGACAATGCATTTTTATGATAACCAAGACCTGATACTACGTTCAGGGAAGGCTCCAGACAAGGGAATTCCTCAATAGTTAACAACACAGTTATAAAAATCTAGTTGTTTCCTCGTATTAGGGATCTATATAAAAGATTGTGTGTTTAAATAATTTTAATGAACGGAATAAAAAATTTGACGGATCAGCTAGTCAAAAATGTATAAATATTCCTGCACCATACTATATGACATGTATTTGTTTGTTATTATAGAAAATACCGAGCGAGCCAACACCCGTAACAGAAGTTACTGTTTCATCAGCCAATAAACCGAAAATGAAAAAAACCATAAAAAGGCGACCGGTTTCCATAAAAGAAAAACAGGTTATACTCAACATATACAAACATTTTGAGACCACATTAGTTAGTTATCCATCCAAAACGGATTTGTATAGGATTACAGCGGATATTGTGGGTGTGTCTCAGCGGCGTGTGAAGAAAGTTGTTAGACATTATGAAGAGAAAGAAGAAAAGAATTCTGAGGTATGTTTAATACTTGTTTCTGCCTTCAGCTTCGCTCGTGCGTTGTAAAAAGTAGCATATGTGTTATTCCAGACTATAATCTATCTTTGTGCCAAATTTCGTTCAGAACCGTTTAGTAGTTTCTGCGTGAAAGATTAAGAAACATCCATCGTCACTCTCGCGTTATGTTAGATTATTTATTACAGCAATATTTTATCGTTTTTAGACTCACTGTGACACGTCGGTTTTAGAGACTGTATATTATGCTATGTTAGGGGTACTCACGATATGTTTTCGCGCCAATATTACGATTTAGTTGCATTAATCATGGTCCCGGTTGAACTACCGGCGCGAAAAACACATCGTGCAATTATCGTTTTTTACAGAATGAAATGCGTAAGTCTCGAGAATCAAAAAATGGTGCAAATAAACCAAAATGGTTAAATAAACTACTCCATCATGCAACGAGACAAAAAATAACTTATAATTTGTTCAAGCAATTGGAAAAAAATTCAGTAACATACCCATACAAAAGCGATATAAAGTTAACGACGGCGCGTATTATGGAAGTGTCTTTACATTATGTTCAGAAAATTGTTAAGAAATTTGAAGAAGCTGAGAAGAAACAGCCAGAGGTAGGTTTTCAAACTCGACTGTGTACTTTCTAGCTACTTTACGGGTACTCACGATGAAGGTTTTTTGCGCTGAACTCCCGGAGACATGATCCATGCAACTGGCAATATACCGGCTAGAAAACAGATATCGTGAGTACCCGTAACACGGTACAATGGGCCAGAGGTACGCTTGGTATTTCTTGAAATCTATAACGAGTACTTACGATTATCGTAATTAAAACCGGAATTTTGTGGTATCGGTACCGTGGTATCGGTAAGACTGTGGTGGTGACAGCTGACACTTGTCTTGACAGTCTGTAGTGACAGGTGAACCTGTCATCTTCGTATATCGTGACACTAAGTTGGTAGGTACATACACCTATTGTTCATAATAGTCGTTATAAATTTGGATAATCGTGAGTACTTAGAATTTTAGAATTATTTTTGCATAAGCAAGCTAAACAGCGGACGGTTCACCTGTAGGTGGTATTAAGGATTTTTTTTTAAATTGCTTGTTTTTGTGATTTCTGTTTATTGTTTCAGAAAGAAAATTATAAATACGTGTGTCAAGCTTGCAACATAGAATTCGTGTCGCAGACAGATCATTGTAAACATTTGGTGTCCTGTCCTGAGAAACTGTAAGACACTTATTACATATTAGCTTTTGAAATAAAACAAAAAAATGTTTTCATCCCCTTATTTCACCCCCACACAAGTCGTAATTTCAAAATCGCTAGCCCAGATACCCATTTATTTCGCAGGTGTTTCAAAGGTAGTCTAATATATTTTAATCTATCTCTATGCCAAATTTCGTTCATATCCTTTCAGTATTTTTTGCGTGAAAGAATAACAAGCGTTCATCCATCCATCTAACCATTCATTCATCCATTCTCACAAACTTTCGCATTTATAATAGTAGAATCATATTTATACATGTTATAGGCCGGTTGGTCTAGTGGTTAGTGAAGCTGACTACTACACCGGAGGTCGTGGGTTCGATTCCCACCCAAGTCAAACTTTTCTGTGATGAACAGGAATATTTGTTCTGTGTGTCTGGGTGTGTAATAAAAATATCTATTTAAGTATGCATTTAAAAGTATATATGTATGTTTATCAGTTATCTGATCGCCATAGTACAAGGTAGCGGTTAGTTTGGGTTCAGATGGCCGTGTGTAAGTTGTCCAAAGATATTTATTATTATTATTATTTATACATGAAGTTTCGTTTTACTTTCGACAAAGATGAGCTTTTATACAAACTTTCGACTATTTCGACCAGCTTTTCTTCAGAACAAAAGAGAGCCTATCTCGTTTCTAAAATTTAATTCCGTCGATTTACTAAATTTCGTTCTCTACATGAATACTTGTTGAGATACTTGAAACTATAATGTAAAGTAAATTTAAATATAATGTAAAGTAAATTAAATATAATGTAAAGTAAATTAAATATAATGGAAAGTAAATTAAATATAATGTAAAGTAAATAAAATATATTGTAAAGTAAATTAAATACAATGTAAAGTAAATTAAATATAATGTAAAGTAAATTAAATATAATGTAAAGTAAATTAAATATGTATAATGCAAAGTAAATTAAATATAATGCAAAGTAAATTAAATATAATGCAAAGTAAATTAAATATAATGTAAAGTAAATTAAATATAATGCAAAGTAAATTAAATATACTTTAAGGTAAATTACGTATTTACCAATATTTTTAACTTGCTAATTGCAATATCTTCCACACAAACTTGTCAATTTTGTATGGAAAAAATTTTAGTTGCACCGATTGTAGTTCAAAATATAGGCTAACATTACAACGATATTCAGTGATGTATTTTGATGTAAATGATATTTTCTGATGTTTTTCAGATTTTTGGAAGCTACTGCTAGAGCGAAAACTAAAGGGAATGAGGAACAGGCGTGCGCACTCAAAGGAACTATATGTCAATTTGTGAGTATGAAGTCATGTTGTTGTTGTGTGTGTTTATTTTCTGCTACTGTCCGCCCGTGTGTTCGCCAGCGTCGTGATATGTCGATAAAAAGTTGCCTATGTGTTATTCTAGACTATGATCTATCTCTGTGCCAAATTTCGTTCGGATTTGTTCAGTACTTTTTGCGTGAAGGAGTAACAGAAAATATACATATACACCCTTACAAACTTTCGTATTTATAATATTAGTAGGATATTTAAAACGGAAGTATAGTTTAAAAAAATATTATGTTTATTAACGAATTAATTAAACTTAGTTTTTAATACTTAAATAGCTAAAAAGATATAGAATAAAAAATTGACAATACAAATACTCTGGTGCTAGGGTTTGTTCGCGGCTTTGCCGGCGTCCTATTATAGTAAGTAAAATTTAAAAAATACTATCATATGTATTGTTCCAGATAGAGATCTATCGCTGTGCCAAATTTCGTGCAGATCGGTTCAGTAGTTTTTACGTGAAGGACGAACAAACATCCATCTGTCAATGCACACACTTTCGTATTTTTTACAAAATTAGTAGGATTAGAAAAAATAAGGTTTATTAAAAAATTAAAAAATTCAAGCTTTAGTATAGATCCTAAGAAATACACAAAATTTCATTGTATACTTAACCGTTGAGTAGTTCCCTTGTCTGGTGCCAATCTTGAACGTAGTATAAGGTCATCATAAAAATGCATTGTCATCAGAATGGAAGGTTTATGCAAAATTTCAGCTCCGTAGTGTAAGAGGAAGTGGGTCAAATTAAGCTTGCAAGATTTGACCCGTAACAAACAAATATACTAACATACACTGCCGATTAAATAAAAGATTGTATTTTTTTTAGTAACTTTGTCATCCGACATTAAAAATTTTACTTCCAGGTACCCCCAATAGAAGTAGGATACGAATGTCCCGAGTGTGACGGGCTTTTTAAAACAGCAGATACCTTAAACCAACATTTGAATAAGGAACATCAGCGAGAGAAATCAAAATGCGACTCGTCACACATTGAAAGTGAAGGAAATAATAGTGAAAATGATAATAAAAGTGAAAGTAAAAGTCATATTGATAATAAACGAATAAAGATGAAGGATGATAGTGAAACTGATACTTCTTCAGAAACTGAGGAATATCAAATTGGTTGTCTAGAGGAAGTTGGTGTTTCTCCGATAAATAAATTTTTGGATATTAATTGTCCTGTAGAAATTCAAGATTTGGATTTTATTGATGATATGTAAAATTGCATAATATATTTGTTTTTTTTAAAACGAAATTTATTTCATTTATAGACTACTAGAAACAGCCCTCGCTTCGCTTTGGATGAACCAGTTACTAGAAAACTGTAACAGACATATAATATCACGGATTTATTTGTAGATATTAATATCCTCTATAAAACTGTAGTACATCACTTTGCTCTATTGTCAATCATTTCCATAGCGTACGCGATATAAGGATATGGTACTTTTTCACATGTTGGGTTACATTGTCGAAATTTTCACGGGAATCCCTATTTTTTCTCCTATTAAATATAGCCTATGTTCATCAGGGATAATGTAGGATTCTAATGGTAAAAGATTTTTAAATCGGTCCAGTATTTTCGGAGCCTATTCAATTTAAACAAACAAACAATAAAATCTTTCCTCTTTATAAAATTAGTGTAGATTAGTGACTGCCCTGCTTCGCCCACTTGGTGCCTAAAATAAATAAAAAGTAGCCTGTAATTCTAGACTGTAGTCTATGTCTATACCAAATTTTATTCGATTCTGTTCACTAGTTTTTGCGTGAACCAGTAACAAACATGTATCCACCATTCCATCCATCCATCCTTCCTTTCTACTTCGCAAAATTTCACATTAATATTAGTAGGTCGTTTATTTATATTTTATTAGATCTTAGTTTTTTTGTGACGACATCACACACACTTCATACGATGACGTCACGACAAAATCTGACGCTATCGGAGTTTTCCGTATCATTAGCCGATACAAGTTCCGACTAACTGTCGGAGCTCGGCCGCTCCCCAGGCATCACACTTCGCCTGGCACCTGGCGGAGTTCTCCCTTTTGCTAAACTTATAAGCAGGTAAATAAGCAAACGGGTCCTCTGATGGTAAAAATACCGTCTCCCACAGACATTAGCAATACTAAATATGTCACCAATACGTTGCCGACCAAGAAAAAAAGGAGTCGACCAGCTTGTTGGTAGGACTTACCTGAGAACAAAGATTCATCTGTCAAAGTTGCTCAACCTTTTTGACAGTCATACTATACTTAGAAATGATGTAATTATTGCGGGCCACTGACAATTACTAGTGAAATATTAATGTTATTTTTAATTTATAAACAACTAGCTTCCGTCCGCGTGTAATAGTTGCTTTGGGTTAACAGTAACCTAAACCCCCGACTTCGTGTCTGTCATACATGATTTTTGCGAAACTAACAGTTTATGCAGCGGCAGCTCTCAATAGGAAAAAGATCCCCCGATTTTGAAACATTCTTCATTGCTGCTTCATTCCTATTGGTTTTAGCGTGATGATATAGCCTATAGCCTTCCTCGATAAATGTGCTATCTAACACTGAAAGATTTTTTTAAATCGGACCAGTAGTTCCTGAGTAGAGCGTTCAAGCAAACTCTTCAGTTTTATAATATTAATATAGATTTATTCATATACAACGAAACAACTTGAACGGACCGTGCAAATAAATTAATTAAATTATTCCTAGTTAACTATTAAAATTACTCTCAGGATTTGCCCAATAAAAACAGGTGTAAAAACTTGCTTATGCCGGCCATTTATAATATGTTTGCGGGCCACATTATGGCCTTCAGGCCTAGGGTTGAGAAGTTGGTCTTTCACATATTCCCGCGCCGGTCTTGAACCAGGACGTATAGTGTTAAAACAACTACGCTACTATACAGCTACTGTAAACTAAGTTTAGTGTGGAATTGTAGGTCATTTCACAAATAAAACATTAAAACTATACAAAATTTATTTCAAGAACCAAAACAACTATTACACTAACAGGTGTTTTCAATATTTTATCTATGACTAATCCACGATGACAGCCATTGGTAAGTTATCTATGTCTATGGTATATTATCTATAAACCCGATGACAGATAGGCATTGTCTATTGAGACTTACGGCTTTATCAAAGAATTTATTTAAATATATATATTTTTTTAATATTTTGTTAGTAAATTTATAACTCAAAAGTGCCCTCGCTTCGCTTCGGAATTAAGTGGTTCACCACAAAAAGTAGTTATTGTGAGATAACTGTATTGGACGTGTGATGTCGCGGACTTATTAGTAGATATTGATGTCCTGTACAAAAATTTAGTACACAACTTTGCTCTATTGTTAATAATTTCCGCAGCGTACGCCATACAAGGATTTTTTGTCACACGTTCGGTTATATTATCGAAGTTTTTATACGGACACCTTAAGATTTTGACAATTTTTTTACAGCCTATGTTCATCAAGGATAATTTAAGATTGTAATAGTAAAAAAAAAATCGAATCGGCCCAGTAGTTCCGGAGGCTTTATGATTAAAAAAAACAAACAATCAATCCTTTTGGTTCCTAAGACGAAATAAACAATTTTCATTTCATAAGATGTGGAATTAGTTATTCTGCAACAAAAAATGTATCGAAACACGAAAATAAGAGGCGCGTAATTAACTAATAAGGCGTGATTGATACAAAATTAAGCATGCGGTTTGTACTTAATATAAGGTCGATTAATCTAATGTTTTGCCAGCAAGTTACTCTTGTTTAGTTTTAGGATATGTAGTAGATATTTTAGATAGGCGGATTATTGAAAAGCTAACAAAAAGCTACTCAAAAATTATGGTGTGAAGTAACTTTCCCTCGCAGCGGCGCAAGGCGATCCTGATCGCTCTGGTGTATAATATAAGGTCGATTGGTCTAATGTTATTCCAGTGTTTAATCTAGATCTCGGATCTAGTTGGCTGTATCGCTGATTTGATTGATAGATTATTGAAAAGCCGTAAGACATCAAAATGTTACTCAAAACGGTATGGCAGGAAGTAGCTGGCCTTCGCAGCGGCCAAAGCCAATCCTGACTCCACTCTGGTCCACGCAGTATCCTCTGAGGATGACTGTGTCTCCGTCAGCCAGGAATTTGCGCTCCTCTCCGTTCAACAGACGAATGGGTTTGGTGCCCTTCCAGCAGAGCTCTAGCATGCTTCCGTAGGAATCGGCGGTCTGGAATTACGTATTTAATTTATTAATAAATATTTTTTTTAACATATTTATGCTTGCTAGTGTTATCCTGCTTTTTAATCATCTTTACAAAAACGAGTATATTTTATTATTTTGCGAAAGTTAGTACTTGTAGTTTCATGTGCTTAGTTTTTAGCGACATCTCACGAGTAGTTGAGGAGGCCTTTTTTGCTTTTTTCATTATTCACTTTTCATTGGGTGTACGGTTTTTGATATTATTTTTATTCGAATGCTCGTACTTGTCGCATAATTTCATGTAATTTTGAGCGACATCTAACGAGTAGTTCTTTAGTTATCATTAATAAAGCGTATTGGATTCGCTACGACTACGTTGACAATGATCAATTCATATAATTACTTATCAAAGTTTACCTATTTAAAGACCGTGACTAGCTAATGAAGAGGCCGTCCCACATGCACACAATCTCTCATTCACACTTGTAAATGCATCCATAACTCATGTAATCCTACCACGCTGGCAAAATACAGGTTGGTAGACTTCACACACCTTCACGAACTTTATGGAGAGCTCCCAGAACTGCTGGTATCGTCTCGATGTTTTCCTTCACCAATAAAAGTAATTATTAACTTGTAATAAGCACGTAAATTTGAAAATGTGGGCATTTTGAACCGAGGACCGTCTGTCCAAGCGACCAACATTCTAACGTCTCACTAAACCGCTTTCCAACGTACACCGTTGCTAAACTCTGCCGATCACTTTTCCGCACATGATCCATACTCACATCACCACTAATAGTACCAGAACCCAGCAGGTCACCAGGACGCAGGTTGCACCCGGTCACTGTCTGCTGCGCCAGCTGTTGCTTGGCCGTCCAGTACAGGAAGCGGTAGTTCGACCGGCAGATTGTCGTTGACGCTGGTGAATTCTCCGCTGGAAACAATTGATTCCTATCAAAAACTCCGTCCGTAGTATTGATTTACGCCTCCACAGCCCAACAGACGCGGCTGTGAGTAGTACAAATCGGTAGGTGACCAGCTAGGTAACCAAAGGTAGGCCTATATCACTTTTCAGACCACAAACTACAGACAAAACTCGTCATACGCGGTTCCGTTTTGACTTGACAAAACGGACAAATACAAACACACACGCTTTCACAATATAATAATATAGTATGGATTATGCGCTAAGATGTTGCGGTTAGTTGTTTGTTTTCTGGTATAGTTGGATAGATCTGCGATACAGATGATTTGGTGCAGAGAAGTTTTGTCATTTTCAACTCTAGTGTGAAATGCCAAGATTTCAAAGCCAGATTGAACAAAAAAAAGTTACTTACGTTTCAAGTCAACTTCGAGCTTGATATCGAAGTTGAACTTATCATCGTGTTTCAAATAGGGGAAGGGGGTTGGGTCCTGGGGGTAGTTGTCCACAGCGTAGGGGCGCAGCGCCTCAACTGTCACCACCCAGGGGGAAACGGTAGTGCCCAGGTTCTTGGCTGTGAAGGGACCCAGGGGAATGTATTCCCACTTTTGAATGTCCCGAGCTGTGAGAGTAATAAAAATATGCCTTATTAAAATATTCAAATACACAACTGTATTTATTGTTAACCGTCGAGGAGTTCCCGTGTCTGGAGCCAATCCTGAACGTAGTATCAGGTCATGCTTATCATACTGCGTTGTAATGTTTATGCAAAATTTCAGCTCCGTAGTGTAAGAGGAAGTGGGTCTAATTAAGCTTGCAAGATTTGACCCGTAAGAAACAAATATACTAACATACAATCACACACTGCAAGTTAAATTAAGCTTGCATGATGTGTACACATTTGATTACCTGTGACGTCAACTTAGATCTGAATTCAAATCTTATAAAAATGTTACGTACCACTCCAGTCGTTCATGAGTGAGAAGCCGAAGATATGTTCCTCGGCTTGCTGGGCGGTCACACGCTGGCCCAGGACTGTGGCCGGCCCGCCCACGTAGCACGCTATCTCCAGCTCGAAGTCCATCAGACGACATGGACCGAAGTGAGGGTCGGCACCTGGTTTAATTACAGTGTTAATTCTAAATCAACTTTGTCTGTGTGATAATGTGTTCATTTAATAACTTGACAATCCGACATAGCTATAAAATTCAATAGGTACGTAATATTTAACTAGAATCTTTCACTTTAGGTATTTTCCGGGATACATAATACCATCAACCGTGGATGGCCCACAACTGAGCATAGGTAGAGGCCTCGAGCATACTCCACCACCCTGCTCCAATGCAGCAGTGTAACACAAATTAATACACAATTTCAATTTTTGCCTTCGATATTTCAGAAGATATCCCAAAAAAGATTAGTGAAGTTTCATGGAGTTCAAAGTCCATTCTCTTTTTATTTTTCCTGATCATTTTTACCCTATCCATTACCTTGTATCCATCCATCCATCAGCTTTTTACCATCCGCTGTTGGACGTAGGCCTGACCCAATTTACGCCACCCTGACCGGCTCTGGTTGCTAAACTAAACTTACTTTTACCTAAATATAAGACATAGGATTAAGTGGCAAAAAACAAGAATGTTGTAGTGTCGCGGGACATGCAGTTCTTACCTTCAACGGGCTGCGTTTGTCCGTATGGTCTTCTGATAGGTGTTCCCGATATGACTACGGAGCTGGATCTTCCGTGATAACCAACTGGCAAGTGTTTCCTGTATCATTTATTAGGTTTTTATAACGGGACAGCAACAAAACGATTGGAAGCTTTCATGGCTGTTGGCTTGATTTGATCACAAGAAAATTTTACGTACAGGGCGCAGTCAGTAGGATGGGTGACCGTTAGTGGCAAATCATGAGCGCTTTCGTGCATCAAATGGCATGTAACGCCGTCAATCTCGTTTGTTGTCGTTAGATAGCAATAGCTTCGAGTGGCATAACTTCCAACACATGTGATGTCCACTACACCCTCTTTCGATCCTTGTTGGCAAAGCGGAATGGAGTTGTGGCGGACTTGCATATTTTTAAGACTGTAAAGATTTTACCTTTACCGCTACAGTTGTTAGTTCTTAGAACAGGGTTATGATTATAATGCAATAATTTTGTCAAAATTGTACCTACGAGAAATCGTTTTTGAGCATGTTCAAGTTAACCAAAGTTTATACGTTAATAAGGTAATATATAAAATAAAAAAAAACAATCCGCTTAACCTACTCAGATTACTATGTATATCCGCGTGCGTTGGTGTTTCAAGTTACAAGTGTTTATTTAATGTCTACCGCCAGCGCACGGTAGCGTAGCTAGCCGTGGACGAAGTATGACCTCGCCGACGGATTGGCATTGAAAGAGGCGTTGCTAGGCCCTTTAAATATGGAATGCCTTCAGACTTTACCACAGACGACAAATTTTTTTGATAAATTTTACGGCGTAAATGTAAATAAGCGCATGATTTATTGTATTTTTCTACTCTTGGGAACAAAAAGGGGCGTCAATGATGCAGCCTCGCAGATATAGACATATTACGAGCTTCACGTCACACTACCAGCAAATACATACCAATTGGGCATGAGCGCGTTTTCCTTACTCCGGAACATGATGCCCACGTTAGTGGCGTGGTGGATGGATGAGTAAAAGTCTGTGTAGTCTCCAATGTCAGCTGGCACATGCATCGTTGCTGAGCTCTGCTGAACGAACGCACTGAAAATCAGTATTGTCATTGATTAATGATCGATGTAGAAAATAAATATACCTATTGATATAGGGGAAGCTAATCAGTGATAGCCTAGTGGTTTGAACGTTAGTATCACGAACGGGAGGTCCTGGGTCTGGGTCAAATCCGTGCCCATCTCTAATTTCCAAACTTATGTGCGTAACAGAAGTTGATTGAGACTTGTCATAGTGAAAAAAACATCGTGTGTAAACCTGCACTCTTGACAGTTCGCCATGAAGTTCTAGAAGGCGTGTGAAGTCCACCAATCTGCACTTGGCCAGCGCGGTGGACTAAAGCCTACAGGCTAGGGGCACACCCCTCACATTGTGAGAGGAGACCCCAGCCCAGCAGTGGGATTATTATGCGTTGCACTGATGATGATAGCGAGATGTTGTTCGTGGGTCTGGAGTCTGTGTTTGTTGAATCCAGTTGCTTCTTCGTACTGATTACCTTCATTCTTTGACATTTTGACAGGCCGGTTGGTCTAGTGGTTAGTGAACCTAACTGCTACACCGAGGGTCGTGG
>DWJZ01001178.1:0-24946 GCA_018249125.1 Asbolis capucinus | reverse complement strand
TTTAACTCGACAATGACCCACTACTGAGCACTGGTCTGTCGTCTTGACTAAGGAGGCCAAGGGCATGATGCACCACGCTGGTCCAATCCGAATGGATGGAATAATAAAAAAATGACAAATAAAATATATTTGTACCCAGAGTCAACCCTAGTGCTATAAGCGGTGTGGGTGGGTGGGGAGCCCGGGCGCGGAAGTGTCGTGCGTGCGATTTAATTCCATCGCCTCGCGCCCGGGACGGCTCGAGTGCGCTTGAGTAGAGTAACTCTGTGTCCACAATATCGATATCGATATACAATGAGTTAGCATTAAATTTTTAATCACATTTTTAATGGAATTGGAAAAATTATAGAATTTCAAATCTAAATGATGCAATTTTTTACTAAGAACCTCGAGGCAAACATCAAATGGAGAGTCGACCTCTATAAACACTAGCAAGCTTCTTTCCGATTTCATTGCTTACTATCTACGTAGATCGCGACGATAGTCGACGATAGATTGAGTTAATTGGTTAGGTAATCCGCATTTGGTTTATTAAACACTCTTACTATATTTATAAATATCAACTATAAAAACAGACTTACTGTATCGGAAATAATGTTTTTCAAATTACAATCTATTTGAGAATGTAGTTAAGAACCATTTGCTTTTATTCAAACATTTATCCTGTATATGTAGCGATTTAAGCACTCAATAATCAAGCTGAGTGCGATAGTACTTATATTTGTATAACCGTCACAGTAACTACTATTCATTATCGTGCGGATACTCGGCATGTTATCTCAGCATCTTACAAGGACAACTCCGCTATGTTATAAGACACTCCATAGTTGAAATTACACACATGACGACCCTAAGCCGCACATTACAAAGTCACTGACGTTCTTCATGGTAATCAGTTTGGTGACAGTAAAAGTCACAAATAAATAAAATAAATAATATCGATAATATATTCCGGGCAAAAGTACATAACTACGTAAAGGCAGGAGCGAGTGGCGGCCGACATCGGGCGGTCGTAAAATTGCGAGACCAGGTGATTCTGTCGGCGGCGCGCGGCGCTCTCTACATTACGGATATATAGATATACATACGTACCGCCGCCGCGCCGCCGCCAACACGTCCTAGGGTTGAAAATGATTCAGTTTTCGTGTTTTTTTTTTGGTTTTAAATTTTTTCGGTTTTAAGTTTTTTTTCCGCCGGCTTTTTTTTCCTTCCGGCGTACACTATCGTACATAGTCTTAAGTTTGTATTCGTTTATGGAGCCGATGACAGATAGGTATTGTCAATCGAGACTAGGTTTTATCATAGATTTGATTGTTTTATTATATATTTTATTATTAATTTCATATTTGATGTAGGAACTTTTTATTGTTAAATTTTGACTTTCGTTAAATTTTCAAAGCTATGTGCATAATAGAAATTAATTAACAGTTGCTACAGTGAAAGAAAACATCGCAAAGAATCCTGCAGATCCGATATTTCCCCATCTAGTACGCACTTGAACGTTTAAGTAGGAGGTTTTGGATATAAGTGGTGTAAGTCCCCTCACATAGTCAACATACTGAACTATGACCTGTACTTTTCATATTTCGAGACGAGGCTCAGTATTGGCACACTTATAGGTTAGCATAATTAAACGGTATCAATTTTGATGGATTAATATATTCTGAATATAACAACAATAACAATCAAAATACAAGCTTAAAATATATGTAACTTAAAGCCTGAACAGGAACTTCATAATAAGAAATGTACCTACCTCTACTAACAATAAGCAAAATAAAAAACTTTTATCTTATACAGAAAAAGAGAAGCGACGTACAAATGGATTGCCTTACGAGTTAAGTTTTTACGTGTTTCATAAGTTGAAGTTCAATAAACGAACTTATATGTTCGCAATACTTTTACTCAGAAGGTAACGGCATCAATTGCCACCTTATCCTAATTATCTAGTACACATACATATACTTTACAAAAAAAAAACCAAAAAATAAATAAAAAATCGCGCTATCGACAACCCTAGCCGGTAAACACGGTATTCGCCTCCCACTTAGTGCCTAGCCGGCCGGCTGTGAAACTTCTGCTTGCCGGCTCGTGAGCCAACCTCTGCTGTATAAATATTAATGTATAGTTATAACCACAACTTAAGGTCGCAGGTATACACAGGGATTTGTCGGGCTTGATCCGTCGATACACACGTGCGGATGGCCGACAAAAACAATAGGAGAGCAGTACTACGTACAAAATCAGTCTGTCCCTTACAGCCCTTGGAAAGTGGTAGCGATTTTACCAGTCCATGCTTGCGAAGCAAAACAGACGTCTGGGGTTCGATTCAGCAACAAACAATAGTTTAATTAATTTTTTCCGCCATGAAACCATCGGAGTCAGCAGGATAACTATAAGCTATACCAGAAAAACAGTCTTCAAAATATCAGTGTGAACTGCGCTACAACACTATTATAAGTGTAATGAAAACAAACGGACAACCAACTACCTATAAATATATAGAAGATGATTTGGATTCATTTTTAATATACGGAATTCGAAAAAGTAGAAAAGGGGTATTCCTTTTCTACTATCTACCAAGAGAGTAGGAACACAAAAGAGGTAAAAAATATCCTACAGGAACAAGTGTCAGAAAAGACAAGTTACCAGGGCAACACGAAGGCGAGGTATAATGCTGCAGAATAATGCAACTCCCTAGGGAATGTATAGTATAGCGTCGTCCGTCCGTGGCCTTTCCACCCGAATGGGTCTGCTCAAGACGTATTGTTTTGGTGAAAAATATATTTCAGAAGAAAGACATGACTTACATCAGATATTTTTTTATAAGCTAGCTGGGTCACTAAGTTTTTTGTATAAAATAGGTACAACATCGTTATTAGACAATCTCTTTATTTCACTGTGGACATAATGCTACTGTGCAAAAAATTTATTTTATTTTATTTCGGCACTACGTAAATATTCGGACTTCTGAATAATACATCAACTGAACACAAAAAAATATATTATCGGTAATACGAACATAATAAATACATGGTGTCAACTCATTAACAATCCGATACTGCACAGATATACATATAGTTCTAAATCGTACTTTACTGCTCCAATTCAGGTTGATGAAGGAGTTAGCCTAGAGTAGTTAGAACGAGAGACGCTCTGACGATAACGGTGTCATGGAAGCGCATGAAAATATTGCTAAAAGCAGTCAACAATTTACTTTCCGTGACCTCTGTTGCTTAACTCGGCCAATTACTTACAACTGACACATGCTGCCGGGCGATGAGCGCTTGCAATATACCAAGGTGCAACTTAATCTTATTTGCCACATAATTTATTACTGGCAATTTCTTTTCTCAGTTTATTTTAAACGCAATTTCTCTTATGTTGCGATGTTCAAGTACGAACAAATACACTGGACATGGTCTTGTTTTCTTATGTCCAGCAAATTACCTACCGAGTAAAACGTTAGTCTGAGGAAGATTTTCTATGGATACCAGTAGAATATCATAAGTTGTTGAAGAATGCTCTAAGCCTCTCCTTTCTCTCTCTCCTCTCTCTCTCCTCTCTCTCTCTCCTCTCCTCTCTCGTGACATTCCCAGTTCTAAGGAGGAAAAAACGAATCTTAAAGCTGATCACGTAAAAAAACTCCTTCCAAATATGATTCAGATTCCCATGTGTCTGTCCTTTCCCTTTGGATAAAAAAATTACCAACATCTCACATTGTACTAGGAATGTATAGAATCTACGAGTATACATCTATACTTCTATAGTTAAATTCGTCAGTAGGGAGCGCGGGTAGCGAAGTAGGAGTGTGGCGAAGCGGCCCGAAGGCGGATGACGCCCCGACAACTGCCAACAAGCACGTCATTAGAGCGGGCCGCGTCACGCGAGCAGACTTTAGGGCTGCCAACTTGAATTTGATCACTTTCTTTTGTATTTAAATAGTCAAGAAATGAGTAAACTAGATACGATGGGGAGTTGAATAAATGACTGCAAATTACTACGCTTGGTCAGCTGATAATGAAAGAAATTTATTGGATTTTAATTCTCTGTCCACGACGATTCCTTTTGCGGTTGAATCACGCAAATTATTAGTTACCTGTAATAATGGCTATGGATTAAGTTAGATATGTTTATAAAAAAGCTCTTTCAGTTTTTTTTCTTTAATAAGGCACCAAAAGGACTCAGAGTCGATGACATTTGACAACCAACGTCTTACTATTTTTTTTATAGCCGAACACTATATCTCCTTCAATTATACTCTGGTCTCCCTATTGTTTGTGTTATTTGGCAGCCCTACAGCGTTCAATTTATTGGTTTTGTTGCGTAACATCCTCGCTGTCTGGCTCTCCACTCTCCATTGCGCGCTCCTGTTCGCCTTTCTGCCGCCCGGATACTGTTGACACGTGCAACGGAAAATGAAATGTATGGATAGAATATATATATTTTTATATCAATTATATTTTTTTTATGTTCGTGATGCGCCGCTACCAATAACAACACGGTTAACAGACAACCTCTGATCAACAAAATTATGAAAAAATATATTATGTTCGGATTGTATATCACATTAATTAAATCAATTCTTCTCGTACTATTGCACATTTAAATGATTAACTTGATTATGGTAGGTAGAAGTACTAAGGCAAAGTTACAAGTTACTCTACCAAATCCAAACCAATTCAGAAAATCCAGGTAAAGTGTACACCCACAAAAGCGTTCACAACCTTCCGATACCGAACCCATCCCGACCCCGATAAATAAAAGGGGTTAAAAATAAATAAAAAACAAACGCAATTTTTCCTGGCAGCGAAGGTGTGGGCATAAAAACCGGCCCGACGACATTTGCCGTGCGGCGGAGTTACCAGGCGATCATAAATTACGGGGTACGGCGGCGGTCAGCCCGGTAATTGCATGGAACTCATGGACGCGCGGAACTGCACAGTTTATATACGGGCAGTGGTTCAAATAGGACGAGGCGGGGCCAAAAATAATAAATTAATGTTTTCATACCTAGTGCCAGTGAGCGACAGTTTTAGAAATTGAAATAAAAGTATAGTAGATCTTTCGAATGTTCAAAATATCAATATATAAAGTGCAGTCAAATCGTAGAAAATATGTATACGTATCAGATTAAATCTATCACTGTACTTGTTCCTGGAACATAATAATTGTTCAGCTTAGCAGATAGCGGTTGGATTAGTTAGTCAAGACAGCTAGTCAAAATCTGATAGTTTGGAAAACTGATGATTCAATATGAACAAAATTAACATGAAATATTGTCTATGCAATAAAAACTTCCATGCTACTCAATAAATAAATTAAACGTTAAAATAAGTTTTTAATACTTTATAAATAGTAAAAGTGAAATTCATTGGTATTGAACCTGTACTCAGTGCAAATTCGATCTGGAATTTTTAATAACAAACCATTGCCTAGTAACCTGTGAAAAACAGGACAATTAAACTTTTTATTGTTTTATCTGTTGTTAAATCTTTTGTACCTTTATATTTTTAAAAACTTTTATCTATAAATCATGCTATTTGCTTAGTGACAAATGCATAAAATTTATTAAAATGAAAATCAATCAATTATAAAAGTATAAACGAAATACATACTTCAATAGATTGAAAGGTTGTCAACTCCTTTACGAAATTAATTTCTACTTTCAGAACATACTTTCAGAACATAATTCACAAATATATACACTGATATACTTAAGTATATATAAGTATACTTAAGTATATGTGTTGTAATTTTTTTGTGTGACTGTTATGAGTATATATATTTATTCGTAATTTGTACTTGTTCTTTCATCAATACATAGGTTAATAACTAATTTTCAAAAATACATTACAAGTATAATAACAGATACCTTTCCATCAAGTTTAGCAGCAACGGAATCACAGAGTTTGTTAGCGATGTCAGCAGCCACATTCTTCGCTATGAGATGGTCGCGAAGCTTCTCCAGGGCAGGCCGCATAGTGATCTCATTCAGAGCCTTTGCTCCCACCAACCCTGGAGTTAATAATAATGATAATAAATATCTCTGGACAACTCAAACACGGTTATATGAGCCCAAACTAAGCGTTAGCTTGTATTATTGTGGACAGACAACTAATAAACATACATATATTTTTAAAAACATACCTATATAGATATTTACACCCAAACACACAACAAACATTCCTGCTCATCACAGAAATGATTGAACTAGATGGGAATCGAACCCTCGACCTTCGGTGTAGCAGTCAGGTTCACTACTAGATCAACCGGCCTGTCAAGTTTATATGATTATAGCCGACTAGAGTCCGCACCCGGTTTCACATGCATTACATGTTGATAAAAAGAAGCCTATGTGTTACTCTAGACTATAATCTATCTGAATGCTAAATGTCAGTCAAATCCGTTCAGTAGTTCTTGCGTGAAGGACTGCATCCATCCATTTATTGTCACAAATTTTCGCAATTATAATATTTGTTTCATTAATGAGTTGACACAGATGTATATGCTTTTTCAGTTATCACACGAAATCCGTGCCTTATAGAGAAAAGTTGAAGGTCACCTTTAAATATACTGAACATGCCACCGGTCTTCTTGGGGCTGGGCTGAGCGCTCTGTTCTTCGTCTTCTTCACTGCTGCTGTCTTCAGACTCCACTTCTAAATCTCGTATGGCACCTGTCATTTGCCCAACCAGCTGGAAATCATAAAAAAAGCTGAAGCAAATCAAAATAAAAAAAGTAGTACCATTGTAAAGAAAAAAGAGAAAAAAAGCATGCAAACTTTATCTTCAAAACTGAGTTAAAAATTTGGAAATTGACCGATTTGGGAAATCGGACGACTCCTGGTGCTGCTAACGTTCCTCGGCGATGATCATCACAATCACGATCAGAATATTACGGTACGGGCCATAGTCCACCAAGCTGGCTAAGTGCAGATAGGTGGTCTTCACTTTTGAGTACTTTATGGAGAACTTCAGAAGCGCAGATTTTCTAACGATAATTTCCGTCATGTTGACACTAAACTTTTGGTACACACGTAACCTTGTAAATTGGAGGTGCGAGCAGGGTTTGAACTCAGGGCCTCCCCGAGAGTCCAACATTCAAACCACTAGGCTATCACTGCTCTACGATGGTCATTATCGTCTGGTTATCCATCTACTGTTTTTCTGCTTAAAACATAAAAAAGTAATAACCTGAGTATCAGCTGAGATATCAATGTCCCCTTCCTTATCAGTACCGAAGTCCAGAGAAGGCAGATCACGAGTTCCACCACCCAGTTCCCACACGCGAGGCTTCTTGGTGCGATCTACTACCTTAGGGCTCTTTGGAGACTTCCTGAAATAGAAGACATTTTACGGCTCCCAAAGAATACAATTTTATGGCAGTTTTTAAATGTTATATTATAGTCTACACAAAAACTTCTGTTACATTGTTTAACTACAAAAAGTAAACTATGGGTTTTAGACTTGTAAGCGGGAACTTTTCACAAATAATTATTTATTCAATTCATTTCTTTTGCTATTGCTTTAATATAACACTGATATCTGCTTATATCAAAGGTTGAGGGTGAATGCTTTGAACATCAATTCCATTTGTACTTTGGCATAATAAAGTTTAAATAAGATATTTGTATTCCAGACAAGATACAAACACAACATACTGCTATAGGTAATAGAAAAAGCTATAAAAAAAAGGATGACTAAAGGAAGAGTACAAAGAAGCTAAGGAGCTCTCCAATATACAACCAAAACATGGATAAAACTTAAAATAAGTAAAATTAGTTGTATTTTTATATGTTTCTGTCATGTGGATGTCTATAATTGGCTAATTCTTGTAACTATTCAACTGATTATTTATATGCAATAGATAAGCCGTTTTCATCTTGAATAAAAAAAAAATTACTTTATCTCCTTTTTTCCTTTAGAAGCTAGTTTCTGTGCGAGCTTGGCCCGATTAGCAGTGTACATGTCATCCTCAGGCTCTGGATACTCCTCGACACCATTAGGGATACTCTTTACTTCCACTATTTTCACTGAAAAAGTTATATATTCAGATCTAAAAATCTTTATTGGAAAAGACAGATATCAACAGTGGGAAGGATACTATCTATACAATGTTTACTAAAAATTACAAATTTTTAAGATCAAACAAATTTTAAGAAAAATATAGAATTTTTAGATTTTTTTTTACTCTCCTGTACTTTGGTAAATATTTCCTTCATGTTCAATGTCGATATAGAAAACTATTACAAATTAACAATATACGAAGACAAGTATTGAAATAGTGGTGTTATTTATTCAATTTAAATAGAGGCCATGATCTGTTGTTCAATTTTTTTATCACTTCACAAAATATAACAAGGTGGGATCATAGTCAAGTGCAAGTTACATATAACTACATCAAACATTTAAATATGAAACAACAACTGGTAACAAAACTTTCACATTTTGAACAAAGTAAGAAAAATAAATACCCACCTGATTTTTTACTTTTCTCCTCTCCTTTCCTTTCAATCATGGATGCTACTGTTTTTTTAGACTTGAGAGAATCCTCGAAGGTTCTCATTTGTTTTGGAATTTTAGCTTGTGACTTCGCTGAAAATAAATAACACTAGTGTTCTTAAAAATATTAGATTTATATAACTTCAATTTCTAAAAATAGCTTAATTATAAAATATCTTATTTGTATAGTTACAGTGATAAATATTGTTCCAAAGTAACAGTGTCAATAATATATAAACTAATAATTACTGTCAACCCATTAATGACAGCTATGGTGCATTCTTAATCATCAACTTCTTACAGCCTAAATCTAAAAACACTGTCGCATATTGGTTAGTGAACCTGTCTGCAAAGCAAAAGATCCAGTGTTTGATTCACGGTTTGGAGTGTGTATTGTATGTGTTTGTTGTTTATAAATATTATTGTTATAATTTTAATGTTTATCCATATTGAAATATTTATTAGAAAACTAAGTAAATGTAATTAACTGACGTAATATTAAATTGATAATTATAAAAGATTTTGGTTTGCTCCGCCATCTGCCCCATAGCAATACCCAAAAAATGTCATAATCACCTTATGTATATGTTGCAATAAATAAACAAATAAATAGGTGTGTAAGCATTTATTTATTTAATAACTAAATTATGCTTGGCACCTGCTTTATCACTAACTAACATGGGCCATTGGGTATGTTAAGATCCATATGCCAGTGTTTAAATACCAATTTGTATTTTGTAAAAGTGAGGAGTATGGGGAAGGAAAACTCATGTCTATATAATAAAATCTTTTAAAATAAGACCTGATTCTCAGCAATGAATGACTGAAATCATTTTAAAATATTATGGTTACAAAATATGATCATTTTAAGGTTATTTTGTAACTCAGTGGGCTTATAGAGCTGGCTGGAGTATGATGTGTTCAAAAATATATTGTTTAAAATAACATAAAGTAAGGTAAAATAAAATCAATAGTAATATATAATTTGAATTGTCTTTAGTATTGTTGCAATTCTAATCACATCGACACCTATGTGTAATATAAGGATTGACAATAATATATTTTGCAATGAAATATGTCATCACAGCATTAAATGTTACAAACTGACTGTGTAACATGTAATAGACCTTAACAAACAGTTATCCCAATATATAAGAAATTTAGAATTAGCTACAATGCACAATTGATATTTCAGAATGTAAAACAATATATGGTTTATCCATTATCAAGTACTAGCATGCTATAGTTTATAACCTATAGAATTGAATATAAAGTTCTTATACATATCAATTAACTTGCAAATCATATTGTAAAGCTGCATATAAGGTAAATTGTAATATTTCTGTTCTGCCCACACAACATTTTCTATTATAGCACCGCACTATTCATTTACAAGTATAATATTGTTGGACACAAAATACATGTAAATACCAGCACTTTGCATTTAACAATAAGTACAACTCACCCCACTGTTCACACAACTTAAGAATGTTGTCATATGAAGCTTTGAAGTCAAAGTCCATGATATGCCGACCACTTTGTAATTCATTCTTGTACTTATCCCTGAACTCCAAATGTACATCGTTGAGGAACTTGTCCACGTACGATAACTGCAGGATGCGCTGGTACGCCACCACAAACACCAGCTCGAACTCGTTGTCCAATTTATACTGGAGCGTCAATGAGTTATGATTATAGGAATTGTTTCCAGACCGTTCCTGAAATGCAGGTAAACATTGCAATAAATTATATTACGTATCACGTTCTATGTTTAAATATACAGGTTACTTTGGTTTCCATGCTGGTAATGTTACAAAAACACTATCAAGGGCTTATGTTTGACAGTGAACTTACTTGTAGAATAACACTTCGTATCAATGCATTCACAGACGGCGAAAAAATTTCACTCGTGCTCTGAAAACACCACAGCACAATCCCTCCTTTGCTGAAAATGCTAAAAAGATCCAACATTTTTAAAAATTCAATTAAACAATATTCTTCACACAATATTTAAAACAGATGTTTCCTGCTACGTAGCTCAACTTTATTTGTGACTTTGACGTAAAATTGACAACTCAGTACCACGACTAGTCGTAAGTTTTCTTTTAAATATCAAGTGATCCTAGACACTAGTATTTCAGCCTTACGATCGTAGCGTACTTATTAGAACTGTAAGGTTAAAGTTTTCTCGGACTAGCAGAAAAAGGTCTCCAGCACTAGTTCTGTTTCTACTTATTTTTCAATGTAGTTTATACTATTACAAGTAGATTTGGAATATAGAATATTTGCAAAATACGAGATAATTAGAAAAACCTACGGTTGGTGTCTTACAATAATACTCTTTCTCATTTTGATCTGTGGTTTAGGTTTTATCTGTACTCTGTATTGATGCGTGTATATCGTCTGTTTAATCGTCTATGGAATACAACAAATTTGTCAAATCATCGTGAGCTCAAAAATCGAAGCTGCATAAGATTTTGTATTCGTTCCATAAAGTGAAAATCGGAATAATTGTAGTAATTATTGAAACTCTGGAGAAAAATTTCAATATATCAACATGAATATTACTTCAGCAGCAGGGATTATATCCCTGCTGGACGAACCGATGCACGAAGTGAAAGAATTCGCTTTGAAAAGGTTGGACAACATCGTTGACGAGTTCTGGCCGGAGATATCAGAATCTATAGAGAAGATTGAGATTTTGCATGAAGATAAAGTGTTTTCGCAGCACCAACTCGCTGCTTTGGTCGCCAGCAAAGTCTACTATCATTTGGGTGCCTTCGAGGACTCATTGACTTACGCTTTGGGTGCTGGTGATCTCTTCGATGTGAACGCTAGGAACGAGTATGTCGATACGACGATTGCTAAGGCTATCGATTTCTATACCGAAAAGCGCAAGGCGTTGTTTATTGATCACTCATCGGAGACCATCGACCCGCGTTTGGAAGCGATTGTAAATCGGATGTTTCAACGGTGCCTGGAAGATGGCCAGTACAGACAAGCGCTAGGGTTGGCATTAGAGACCCGACGTATGGACATCTTCGAGGAATCCATAATGAAATCTGATGATATACCAGGTTGGTAAATTTCTTTACTCAATGATATTGGTAAACAATGGCTTTTCTTTGTTCTCATACATTACACATATTTCCATACATTGAAGTCTCCCACTGCATACATACATTTAAAATTCACGTCATCATCATTCGATTGTCCTTATTTTATTTGGTGCTGGCACATTATGTTCTTTTTCTGTCTTATCAGCTGTTAAATCTACGTTCACCCTTTTCAATTATATCATCCCTCACAATGATCCATCTTTTCTTTAACCAGCCTCATCCTCTTCTGCCATTTATGAAAATTCACATAAACATCCAAATTTAAATTCACAGCTATTTAGTGTTGCTTTATTTACACTTACCTTAACTATATGGGAACAAATCACATAATTATATAAATTGTCATAGTTACATGTGTTAAATGCAGAGTTAGATATTCAAAAGTTTTTTAAATTTTTGCTATGTACATATCATTGGCCATTTTAAGGCAATACTAAGAGATGTCCATCTCTTTCTTTTTTATTGGCAAGTGTTGTGTTGGCCATTGAGCTTAGCAATGACTAAGTGTGTCAATGATATCTTCCCTGAAGATCCTATGAAAACCTGTCTTCATAAAAAAGAAATTAAGTCCAGTAACCTAAAACATTTTATTATTAACAGCAGCCATGCCTGCAATACAAGAGGCCCTGGGTGCTTTTCCCAGCCAGGTCAGATATAAATTTGACAGATAAATGTGGGAGTTCTGCTATTCATGACAAGTACTGAGTATAACATAATATGCATTTATTTATTACTGCTTAAAATATTAATATGTGAATTAAAAATTATGTACCCCTTTTATACAAAAATAACATAAATAGGAAGAGTATAAAATTTGCCATACTTAAGTGGTAAATTAATTTATAGCCAAAATTTTATATAAAATGCAATGGAAATCCATTTTATCAATTGTCTGATCACCATAGTACAATATAACGCTTAGTTTGGGGTCAGTTGGCCGTGTGTGAGTTGTCCAAAGATATTTATTTTTTATTTTATTTTTTATTTAGTGAAAAGTTTATAATTGTTACACACATGTTACTACAATCTTGGCTATATATGAAATTATTAACCTTATGCCATTGTAATACAATTTCAACTGCAGACAGGGTCTCTAGTAATTTTTTTTTATTATTCTTTTATGAACATACCAACTGTCAATAACTCTAACCATGGCATAGTCATAATCACAATATTCTTAAGTATGTACATATGCTGCTGTCTGCAGTAAACAATATGGTGAATTAAAATACTACATCAACTAACTATGGAAATGTAAGATAACTACTATACAATCTTACTATTATTGTCAGTAAAAAAATCTTTTTGTTTCAGGAATGTTACAGTATGCTTTTACTGTTGCCATGAGTCTTCTTCAAAACCGAGGCTTTCGTTGTACAGTACTAAGGTCCCTAGTGGGCCTCTACCGAGGGCTCAATATACCAGATTATGTTAATATGTGCCAGTGCCTCATATTCCTTGAAGATCCTATCTCAGTAGCAGAGATCCTTGACAAATTAACACATGGACCCCAAGAATCTGTCCTAATGGCTTATCAAATTGCCTTTGATTTATATGACTCTGCAACACAACAGTTTCTAGGCAGAGTTTTACAAGCTCTTAGGATAACAGCACCAATTCCGAGTGCCCTTGGTGGCAAACCTCAACCTCAAGGTGGACCTTTCCCTGAATCTTCTATGGAAGTAGATCAAACAACAACAGATGAAACTAAGAAACCTGAAAGAGACATTGAAAGTCTCAATGATGAAGAAAAAGAACATCAGAAAAGGGTAGAAAAACTAATATCAATACTTGGAGGAGATGTATCCATAGGTTTACAATTACAATTTTTAATACGATCAAATCATGCTGATATGCTTATACTTAAAAATACTAAAGATGCAATAAGAGTATCTATATGCCACACTGCAACAGTAATTGCCAATGCGTTTATGCATGCAGGAACAACAAGCGATCAATTTTTAAGAGATAACTTGGAGTGGCTAGCAAGGGCTACTAATTGGGCAAAACTTACTGTTACGGCATCATTAGGTGTTATACACAGGGGCCACGAAAATGAATCCTTGGCTCTCATGCAATCTTACTTGCCTAAAGAAGCTGGACCATCATCAGGTTACTCAGAAGGAGGTGGCCTTTATGCATTAGGGCTAATTCATGCCAATCATGGCGCCAACATCATTGACTATCTTCTAACTCAGTTAAAAGATGCTCAAAATGAAATGGTCCGTCATGGTGGATGTTTAGGCTTAGGTTTGGCAGCAATGGGTACCCACAGACAAGATGTCTACGAACAGCTCAAGTTTAACTTGTATCAAGATGATGCAGTCACCGGCGAAGCGGCCGGTATTGCCATGGGTATGGTCATGTTAGGATCTAGACATGCCGCTGCAATTGAAGACATGGTCGCTTACGCCCAGGAGACACAACATGAAAAAATCTTGAGAGGCCTGGCTGTTGGTATAGCTTTTACTATGTATGGAAGACTTGAAGAAGCCGATGTGCTTGTTCAGCAATTATTAAGAGACAAGGATCCTTTATTGCGGCGTGCTGGTTGTTACACTATTGCTACCGCATACTGTGGTACGGGTAACAATGATTCCATCCGAACTTTACTCCATGTTGCCGTTTCTGATGTCAACGATGATGTCAGAAGGGCAGCAGTTACAGCTCTTGGATTTTTGCTGTTCAGAACTCCAGAACAATGTCCCTCTGTTGTATCCTTGTTAGCCGAATCTTACAATCCTCATGTCCGTTACGGTGCCGCAATGGCGCTCGGTATCGCTTGCGCCGGTACAGGGAACCGAGAGGCAATCGGCTTATTAGAGCCTATGGTGAAATTTGATCCGGTGAATTTTGTAAGACAAGGGGCCCTGATTGCTTCAGCTATGATTTTGATCCAGCAGACAGAGGCACTTTGCCCAAAAGTTACGTATTTTCGTCAACTTTACGCTCAAGTTATCTCAAACAAGCATGAGGATGTCATGGCGAAATTTGGTGCGATATTGGCTCAGGGAATCATTGACGCCGGTGGTCGCAATGTAACAGTCTCCCTTCAAAACAGGACCGGGCACATGAATATGCTAGCGGTCGTAGGCATGTTGGTCTTTACGCAGTATTGGTACTGGTTTCCTCTCGCACATTGTCTATCATTAGCATTTACGCCAACATGCATAATTGCACTGAACTCTGATTTGAAAATGCCTCAACTAGACATTAAATCCAATTCAAAGCCATCTCTGTATGCATATCCAGCACCTCTGGAAGAAAAGAAACGAGAAGAAAGGGAAAGAGTTACTACTGCAGTATTGAGTATTGCTGCAGCAAGGGCCCGTAGACGTGCTCACGGCACGGATGGATCTGCGAGTAGCGTTTTATCAGCATTGACATCGAAGATGGATGTTGACGAAGAAGAAAAGAAACCGACAAAATCTCCTAATCCGAATATTACAGTTCATGGTAAATCCGATAAGGACGCTAGCTCGTCTAAGGATGGAAAGAAGGAGGAAAAGGATGGCGAAGGCGAGAAAGAAACAAAAGAGAAAAAAGAACCGGAACCTAACTTTGAAATACTCAGCAATCCCGCTCGGGTAATGAGACAACAACTTAAGAACATTTACATTGTAGATGGTTCTGGATTTTCACCCCTGAAGGATATTACAATTGGAGGTATTGTGATGCTTAATCATTCAGGAGATGATGAACAAGTTCTGGTTGAACCAGTTGCAGCTTTTGGTCCAAAAACCGAAGAGGAGAAAGAACCTGAACCTCCAGAACCTTTTGAATACCTGGACGACTGATTTATATTCACTTGAAAATATAACTAATTTCTTTTAAGACCATTATGAATCACTTATTGTGCTAGAAATTAGAATTAAATGTTAAAGTACACAATTAATACTAACTTGAAATTATTGTGTTTTGTGTAATAAATATGATTACAATTTTTTTCTTGCTTTATTTACATTTTTCTATTCATAAAGAGGATGCTTAACTAGCATTTTACTTAGGTATATGCCACAGAATTTGGAAAGGTATGTATATAATTAGAATTTTGTGGGTCTAGTCTGCCAAGATTACGACTTATGTTTCTGGTTTCAAACAATAGCAATCGCTAAACTATACAATTAGAAAATACGTCGGACAGTAATTTAATGCAGATATAACATTTTAGAATAAAATGATTACTACTCTATAATTTCGTTCGACTCTGCTTAATAAAATCAGGTCAGAATGTAGTAAATTTTTGACTTATCGTAAATGTCAAATGTCTCTACTGTCACGTCACTAGTCAAGTCAAATGGCTGCGTGGATTGGTATTCGTATAAAACGTTAATATCATATTAATATTTAAACAGCTCTTAAAATGAGGTGACGTGGATCTCTTATAAAGTAAACTCATCCAATCATTCCAGCTAATATTCGTTTTAAATTAGTTAAATACACAAAATGGCTAGTGCACCCATAAAGTTGGGTACAATTTTGTCTTTTTGTGCCGTGTTCTATGCGGTATATTACCGTAAAAATGAGGTAGGAGACGTAAGATTATCGTCGGTTAAGGAACATCTGTTATTTTTGGAGAATGATAGTAAGGTGGGAACGGGTGCTCTACAACCTAGGGTAGCGTTAGGTTATGGTGCCTGTCAGGATCTGTTTGTAAACGCAACATCTCTCCTCGACTACCGGCAGCTGAAAGGTATTCCGGAGCACTTTAATGAAATAACTAACATGGACGAGTTCCTGAAGAGTTTTACATATTTTTTCAAACATGGTGCTGCAGCTGAGTAAGTGTCTGGTAATTTACATTTGTTTAAATCACATGAATAAATTACTTTACATTGTTATAGTTTTAGAATGACATGCAAAAATTGTTTTTGAATGCTGTTTAAAAGTTATTGCCTATTTCACTGTCATATATTGTTTTAGAATTTGTCCAAAATGTTTTTTTTAATTCATAATAACTTATAAGTTTTTCATAACATGAATGACATTGATTAAAATGAATGTTACCACTAGGAATTTCAAGTAAATTATTCATCACTCATCTAAAAATCTCAATGATTACGCAAAGTCCTTTTTAATGGTAAATTTTATTGGTATTCAGTCTTATCTTTTCTATCACACCTCTTTAAAATAATTCATAAATAATTTTCAGACGTTTCATGTCCAATGGCAAACTGTATGATGAACTAGTTACCAAGGCCTTGAAACTTCATGACACAAGATGGTCTATTGGTGGCAATGCACCGTTAATGGCCAGGAGATTCTATACAGAAGGCTGGAAAGTTCTGTTGGCTGCTAAAATGAGTTCAAAGCTCAAAGGGGAACTTCCCAATGGACTAGAAATAGTTGGTGTGGATGCTGAGGAACAAGTCAAAGATGATGTCCATATGATATTAGAGTACAAAGCTGATGCTCAGTTTGGGATATACAAGGCACCAAGAGCAAATAGATATATAATGCACAATGATGAAAATAACCCTTTATTAAGTTCCCTGGAAAAACTCAGTGAACATTTGCATTCCTTTGACCCTCACTTGCTGGTTATAAGTGGCCTGCAGATGATGGATAATTTCCCATTCAAACAAGACGGTAGAGGTAATGATGTAACTATATGTACTTTTAACTCTACGAATATATATATATAAAATTATTGAGTAACATGAAATATACAAAATTAATATTATTATGAACAAATACTTTTGTCTCGAATATATCTTTTTAAATTTTGAATTAATTATTGTTTAAGACACCATTCAGTTATAACTCCAATTTTTTTCTTAAAAATGGTTATTTTAAGGCCAGTAGTTTTTTACTTATTTTTTATTCAATAATCTAATAACCTTGTAAAAGTTAAATCAACTAGGTAAAATATTCATTGACCATTATATAACTGCTATTGTACTAATTTATTTTATGCTTCAGTAATAAAGAGTATAAAACATTTATGCAAGTCCTAATAGCTACGGTGATAACAATAATATTTATTAGCTATTTATTGTTGCGGAAACTATGTTGAATACATAGAACAATACAATTTTAATAACAATGAAGCATTGATTTCTATGAAATTAAATTATGGTATTTTCCTATTATATCAGACAAGTATGGTGTTACCATACCGAAAAATACGTAACGTGTACACACAAACAAGAGGATTATTGTATCCCTCTGATCATAGGGGAAAGCTAGTAAATAAAACTAAACAAAGAAAATGCATCAGTAAAGCCATATAAGGCGTTTTTTTGTCTAGTCAGGTTAAATTGAGGGCACTAATAGTGTGTAGTCATCTTTAGATTGTGAAGTATGTCATTTACTTAAGATAGTATTGTTATAGTAATGTAACATAATATTTTCTTATAATGTTATTTGAGTAAAATAGTCATGCAGAAGTTTATTTTGATATAGGATGTAGTGTGAACTACATCACTATAAAAATATTTACTTGTAGGGTCACTTAAGTTTTTTTATTTATGATTAGTCATCTGTAGTTAAAATCACCTATAAATTGAATCAATATTCACAATGTTTAGATTTTGATAAAGACATATTTTTAATATTTTCCAGATTTAAGAGCTGAAAGACTGGACTTGGTAAAGGAACAAATTTTAAAATTACCAGATAACACACTATCTCACTTTGAAATGGCA
Source organism: Asbolis capucinus (assembly GCA_018249125.1). NCBI lineage: Eukaryota > Metazoa > Arthropoda > Insecta > Lepidoptera > Hesperiidae > Asbolis > Asbolis capucinus. The sequence goes on along the minus strand of DWJZ01001178.1, from coordinate 6,676 downwards.
AGCTATGTAGATCTAGAGTTGTTGCAACATCTAACAACAAAAGTATTACCATATGTGGATTCTGTTGGAATGAATGAGCAGGAGCTCTCAAATTTAAATAGTGTTTTAGAGCAAGGAAAGGTTGTGGTTGTAGCAGATTCAAATCCCAGGATTGCTACAGCATTGGATCAAATGCGTAGCCTATTTCAGCTTATTAGACAAAAGAACAAAGAACATGGAAGCAAAAGAAAAGTTACTAGAATTCATGTTCATACTTTGGCTTATCAAGCCATATTGACAGTCAAGAACTCTGAATGGAAAAGAACAAAAGCTGCAGCAGCAAAGGCATCTCTCACAGCACACAGATATGTTTGTAACAGTAAGAATATAGAACTTCAAAGGGCTAAATTATTGTTGGATGATAGTTTTTCAACAACAGCTGATAATGATAATAACAGTAGAGTGTTCTTTGAGCCATCAAAACCTGTTGCGTGTTGGAACGAAGTATTAAATGGTGAAGATGTGGATATTTGCCTTGCTCCGGTGCTGATCTGCACAGAGGCGCAATTGACTGCAGGTGCTGGGGATAACATTTCAGCGGCAGGACTAGTTTTACAAGTTGAACTATGAAATGTAAATAAAAGTTTTGAAGGTAACAATTAATATTATGAGTTAATATTATTGATGCTATGTCAATATTTTGGGCTGGTATACCTTATTTGTATTTTTATAATAAATATTTTACTTACAAAATAAACCACTTTGGATTTTACATCCATAGTAATATGACTTAATAGAGGCTGTTATGTTGATAGACGAACAATAAATTTGATTAATCAAATGGGTACTTATGTTGCATTTCTTTTCAAGGAAGATACTGATACTTTTATTTATGAGTATAGTGCCATTATGAGAATTATTTTATGAACCTGGACCTCATTTAACTGTATTTTATAATTTTAGTTAATATGTGTAATATTTGTCTAAATATTTGATTGTATCAATGCAGTAAGCTGCTATTAATTTATGCTACAGATGAATTATGTATATCTCGGCTTATGCAACAATAATTGTATGAAAATAGTAAGTATAATAATACAATCAATATATATTGTATAGACAAGTAAGTGTTGTGGGTTTTAAATTATTGTAGGTATGTTTATTGACATATTTAAAGTATCAAATATGTTATAATTAAAATTAAGACAATATTTATTTGATTTTATAACCTAGACATTCCTGTAACTGTGAATATATTGAAATATTATTATGCAATATATTTTCTTGGTCTTAATAAATTTTTAATAAAATTCAAAGTTTTATTTTATCAATAATGGATTTCCTTTATTTCTTTATCAAAACGGAATGGAGAATTATTGTTCTTAAACAACATGCAAAATATTTAATGAACATGTAGTAGTATGATCAAATTATAAATTTAGTGTCATTATAAATATTAAAGTTATGTAATTTTTTATCTGAATTGACACTGCTGGGTAAATATTGTATACGTAGATTAGGCACAATGCCATTCAATGATAAAAATATACAAGGTTAGTTCAATGTTGGTTTGAACTAATAACAACACAAATTGCAACAAAAAGTTGTTTAATTTATTTTATATTATACAAAAGTTATAACTAGTAACATAGCAGAGTATTTAGTAATAAACTTCAATTTTAATTAAGATTACAGTAATCAATTACTTTTGACTTTAATTATAATTTACTTCTATCATGACAAGATGTTCGGTAGTAGTGCAGTGTGGAGGACTGGGTATTATACAATCGTTAGTGATTCAATTGCTACGTACAACTCATCAACACATTTTTTTTTCGTTAAATTATTAATTCAAATGTTGGGGTTTTCATGAGATTGATTAAAAAATAAAGTTAATTTATTTTATGCTAGCTTTCTCTCGCGCTCAGGTACGCATGGCACACGCCTCTTATCAGCCATCCCTATTCATCCCCCCAGCCACTTCCCCCCTCCACCGACCTCTTTAAACATCACTCACCAACCCACCAAGATTACATCAAGATAACAATTACAGACTAACAATCATTAATCACCAAACTAGTAAATGTACATATAGTCATTTAAGAGGATTATATTTTGTCCACGTCTACTTGTAACTTAAAACTATCATTACTAATTTCTTGAGTTACATAACAATTTATATGACATACGTAAAAGGAATACAATAACAAAATATTAAGTGATATTAATTTTAAGAAGTGATATTAAATATTGAATTGAAAACCTTATGTGATGGAAGGACATAAGGTGAAAGTAAACTTGAAGTAAAAATTCAAATGGCTAACATTTTATCATAGTTGTTACGACATAGTGTAACACGCATAATGTGGAATTTTAACAGTTGAATATTATGTGGATGTTAAATCTGTATAACTTGATAACAAGATTATACAAAGGCAGTTGTTATATTGCATATCAACAGTTGATAGATGAAACTGACTAACCAAAATTTACTAAATTTTAAAGCAGTTCAAATAAAGTTGGTAAAATGAAACTAATTTTAAGAAATAAAATTTACATTCGCTTCAAGTGAATTATTTTCATAAATAAAATAAATACTTGAACTTTAGTTAACTCTCTTTTAAATTTTAGTAAATGTTACTTAGTCAGTATTGACTTTCAACAGTCAATATCTTATTTAAACAGACTGTAATATGCACATTCACATTTTTGTACACAAATTTATTGTTTTTATTAATAAGATCATGTCATATACATCATAGAAATTGAAAGTTAAAATGTATTGCTACACCAAAGTGTGTACTACTCAACTAATGTTGTCAGTTATATTACAAGAGGCAGGTCTGTATTGTTTCAGATTGGTTCATTATTATGTGAAGCAACAAATAATTTTTTTAATTTGTTATTTTACAAATTTAATCATTGCAATCCTTAAATTGTAACTATATTGACAATGGTAGTAAGGTAAATATCTCTTCAGGTAATTCATATAAATTATGCCCTAAACTGGAACAAAATAAGAGTGTATCACACATGACTTACAACATTTCACTTTTAAAATATGAATTTTCTGGAGAAGGTTACATATCAATTTGGCTTAAGACATTAATTGCTCAGCAAGCCCTTGGCAAGGGGATGGGGGCTAGAGCATGGAGTGATTGTTTACATATTAGTGGAGGTTTTATTGGTCAAGGCTGAACATGCAAACCATTCCAAAAAATTATAATGAAATATAATAACTTAAAAATACAATTTATTTGTAATTACACTTAATGCAAATTCCAATCACGGATGACATCAGTACATAAAGAAAATCTCAGTCTTTCAGAACCATAAAAATAAAATGAGAATTCATTCTTCAATGTTAAATCTTGTTTTTTCATTCGGAGGGTCGCTAATATTACGGTACCGGTCGTACAAACCGCTTCTGATGAATCTTTTCGCGGCTTCAATGTTAACGGTCGGTCGATTTTCACGCAATTTATATTCCTGCCACTTCATCATAGCTACCTTCAGCCTATCCAGCTCATGTTTTATAGGGTGTTTAGTCGGATCGATACCCTCAATTCGTAAATGAATCCAGTGTAAAGAATTCAATGTGTACGCGAAAAATAGATCCAACTCAATCTGAGCCGGAAGACTCATTTTATGGTACTGCGCTTTGTATGGTAGCAATTGGTCTAAAGTTTTCTGTATTTCGGCTAAATTATCTCTGAGACCATCATAAATTTGCAGTAACTCATCACAGTCCTGAAGTTCTTCATACTTCAATTTCAAATTCATTTTGGTTAGGTATTAGTTTGATGAAACTGCTGTATGATGCTTTACGGAGTTTGATCGGTGGATGAACTTTTAAGCGAGTGAAAAATTATATTCTAATAAACACAACAACTATTAGAAATAGATATATTATATATCTTGACAATTATAAATTTGATTTGGCCTTACAATTTATTAGCACGCACGTTTCAATTTCGACCACAGACGAGATAGACGTAATTTCAACCAACTCAAGAAACAAGAAAATAATTTTGACATTTGACGTTTCAAATATTTTTTTTAATTAAAATTTAACGGCATGGATATTAGCCATAGAGCATTTTTTCAAATCATATGAACAGATTAAGAAATGGCACTGGCACATATAAATGGACCTAATAAAGAGCACCGCGAACTTGGTCACCGTAAAGTATATTTTCTATTCAATATCCTCCAAAGCACGGAATAAAGAGAGAAGTGGAAATGGTATACGAGTCGATTAGTATGGGTACCTGGCTAGCCAAATTAACACAAATAAATGACTAATGCCATTGTTTCCCACTAAGAAGTGTATATGTTTATTAGTCTTAGTTTTACCTTTCAAATAGTCTAATAAACTCGCTATTTCTTTTTGAACATGAACCGTAAGACTAACATTCAAAATTTCTTATATAACATCTTTTGCGTTTTAGTACGGTATTCAACTCAATATTAATATCACTCTCAATAAGATTGAAATTGATTTGCGCTTTGGTTGAATTAGTTGTGTTCCTTAACGCCAGAAGGGTTGAATATAGCCCTCATTTGATTGACAAAATATGTCAAAAGGTTGATTATATCTACAAAATTATGAATAATTTTGTAGGCATAAGGTACATTTTTAAGTAAACAAATAAATTCATCCTTGTGTTGTGCCGGTTGCTTTTACTGTGTTGTCGATATATCACTATACGTATTGTATAGATATATCAAGGCAGGGATACGATTATAGTTGGATACATTGGTTAAAATGTGTGTTTCTCGACAGACATCATTTTATTATCCGATGGTGAACCGATTTTTTTTAATATAACTGACACAAAATTTACTGAAATAAAAGGATTAGCCTCTTGAGGTCTTTTTGTAGAACGTTCAATGGATCATCATTTAGTGAATTATTTGATATTTTATAATATCAGTGTGTGTTATTGTTATACGTTATTAAAATACAATAGAATTTGAAAAATACTATCGATATCAATAAGTTAGCACTCACATCCCACATTGAGTAGCAAAGAATATTCTAGAATATAATTGTAGAGTAGGACTGCCACTGCCAATGTAAAGAAAGCTTTATTAGAAAACTACTAAGAAGCTTTTTGAACGTAAATGACCGTCTTGTGACTAAATTTCTTTTTTGAATTGTGCTAATTTGAAAATAAATATATTAATATGCTAATCTATGGTAGAAAACACCTTAATTAGATAAATAATTTGTTGAGCTATCGTTTTTATACATTAAACTTGTGCAATAAAGCATATTTATGGTGATTTACGAAAAGTTTACTCCACGCAATCGACAACTAACGTATCATAGTGACATTTAAAGACTGAGACGTGAAACATATGAGATGTGAACCACTCGTATCGTCGGTCGCCTTGATCCGCCCACATGCTATTTCCACTTTTCTCTTTTAGCTATGCTCCAAACCATATTCGGGCTGAGAGAGATAGCCAAAACCGAGGCGTTTGTCCCTTTCTTTAATTTATTTAAATTGCCAGGCTACAAAAATTTCGTTGGTCAACATTTTTTATCACAATATCATTCATTAAAACAAATGTATTTTAGTTATTTATATCAACGTATTATAAATCACATAAATTTCGTTATGTAGTTCTCAATTATATGTTGATATTTTACTCTCATAACTTTTAAATTATTTTTAACTAGGGTAACACTTTATAAAAGCGCTATAGCGGAAAATTATTATATTTCGCTCGACATAGAAAAGTAACTTAAAAACCTGCTAGCTACATATATATTTATATGTCATTCATGTATGTATGTTATAATATATAATATAAATATGTGTATATATTGTTTCAGATTATATACATTATACAGTGGGCCATGAAATACCAATTCTCATTGGAGTAGCGTGGTGGTTATTTTTTAGGCCATCTGAGTTATAAGGAGAGCCCCGTACTCATTAGAGGGTTTGTAATGTAGCGTCAGCAAAGCGAGAGCAACGCGGTAGCAAACGATGTAATTATTATGTGAATGAAATTATTTATCATTATTATAAAATTTTAACTTTTTTATATACAAAATAAGTTAATGCTTGACATCGATCCCACCTCCATCAGGTAGTGATGATGTCTATGATGTTGGACAGACTAACTTAGTAAACGCCGATTCACTTTTCTCTTGAAGACTCCCACATCGTACTTAGATGGGGACACCTATACAGGTAAGTTATTCCATTCCCTTGCGGTATGCATAATAAAAGACGAAGAAATCCGCGTCGTTCGGACCATCGGGATGTTCACGACATAAGTTGCTCGATGGTGGAAGGGGGACGGAGGAATAATAATTAACATAAATACATAACATACATACATAATATATCTACATACATAGAAAACTCACATTTTTTATATATATATGTAAAGCCGACAAACGAGAAGCTTATGGTAAGTGATCAACGCCACCCACGTACATTAGCAAAACCACGGTTATCGCCAACGCGTTGCCGACCAAGAAGGAAGTAATGGACCCACTTCTTGAAGGATCCCATATCATAGCTTTGAGGAAACACCAATGCAGGAAGTTCGTTCCATAACAAACACATCCGAGGTATAAATTGACATGAAAATCTGACAGTAGTAGAACGCCAGATGTCCAGGTGATGTTGGTGGAAACTGATTTTTCATTGGGATGAACGGTGTCGAAAATTCA
>DWJZ01001177.1:0-24953 GCA_018249125.1 Asbolis capucinus | reverse complement strand
AATTGCAACATACTTATAAATTTCACCATGACAATTTAGTCACGTGTAAATTTTATGAATCATAAATTTGTCAACTTGTAACATGGTCACCATATAATTAATGTTACATTGTTGGCTTTAGAAGATAAGCACCAAATCAAAATTTCAAATTACAATTATTTTATTGTTATTTAATAAACATTGCATGATATTTCATGCAGATATTTCATTTTCACTTTTCCCTACGCCATTTTCTGTCAGGGGAAACAGTGACTAGAATACTTTAATGTAATTAATTTCACGGACACACGACGCAGTCGGAATGGTATTGTAAATTTATATTATGTGTCCGTGGCATTGTAGGTTTTTCATAGTTCCGTAGAAAATTTATAATCCTTATAGCTTTTTCATTTATCTATGTATTTAATTAATGAGGCATTTATGTATTTGTCATATCCGTTCTTGCCCATGATCAAGCACTGAGTGCCTTTTTAGCGTTTAACGGAAAACAAAGTGAGACAAAGTTTTGAAAATATTTTTTAGAGAACGTAATATGGAGAACCTTACGTAATAAAGTGAAGATGATTTTTTCTTGAGATCTTATCCTTTAAAAAGATCATTTAAAAAATATGTAGGTATATAACGGATATCTTTTTGTTTGTTGCACCAATTCAAAAAATATAAAAAAGTAAGAAACGCAGTTTTTAATTGTATTTTAAATTTCAAATCGAATATGTATGTTTTGGAATTTAAATATTCCTATAGGCCTACGGAACTCTTTGTGATCGGTTCGGTCGATTATTTTAATTTCCTGTTAAAAATGAGCGTGTTGTAAAAATATATGTATATTTTAGGACATCCGAACCAACTAATACATCATTTTTTTTTAGATGTCGCTATAGATTTCCAAACACAATTTTTAAGCGATTATTATAAGATTAAAATTGCATTTAACTATTAAGGATTACGCGATTTGGGAGCGTGTTGAAGGTAATTTTTGTATGAATTTTTTTTCCAATTTATTTAACAAAAGTACTCTTATCTTCTCTTATCTTTTATTCTCTTCTCTCTCTATCTTATCGTATTCTTTTCTTACATTCTGCCAAACTGTGGCCAGTTTGTCGACAGCAACTGTGTATATATATGTATACATACATATATATGTTTGATCAAAGTAGGCTTTGTATAAAACACAATGAATGGGCGTTTATGTGCGGCCCCCTGACTCACTATCGATATACAAAGTGGTGCAGTGTACATACATATGTATGTGTGTGAAGCAATTTTTAAAAAGCTTTTAAATGATTGTATCGGTGTAATTATCTTTATCGGGAACTTTACTGCAAGTATCGTTGTTTAAAATATCAATTGTACACTTGTAAAAAATAACTCCTGCTATCTGGTCAGGATTAAATGATTGAAGTGGCAATGGTGGTTCCGCGATGGTAAAAACGTAGGATCGATCTCACTTGATGTTACTCGTAAATGGCGATGTAATTTTGTAGTAAAACACACTAACTTAGTTAAACTTATTGACTTGAAGATACTTAGATAACGGATGGGTGGTCCTATTTTTTACCTACTTCAAAAACGAGGTCCTCACCGTACCGTTTTCACTGTATAGGTACCTTTTAAATCTAACCTAAGGTAACTTGGAGGAAAGGATACTTGTCCCGTGTTTTCATGGCAGTTTAAATGACATTTGAGGGTGGTTTTTGAGCTTATAATTTTTTTTTGTTTTTCTTAATGTTCGTTAATACATTTTCATTAGCTGTACCGACTTTTTTGATGTTTTTTTATTCAAAAGCTAGTTCCTTTTGCATCTTTTCATGTAATTTTAAGCGACATCTGACGGTTGGTTGTCCAATTATCTTTAATAAAGCATATTTAATTGGCAGCGACTACTTTGACAATGATCGTTTCGGTGTATTACTTATCATGGGCATTTGAAGTTGGTTTTTTAATGATAAAAATGATATTATGTGTCTTAGATTGATCATATTATCCTTTGTACTACATATTTTTACTAATAACCTTGGCATTTGGCGTTGCGTTAAATTAGAATTATTTTCTACTACTTTTGTAATTGTGTATAATATAGTATTTAATATTATTTTAATAACATACATATGTATATACATAAATCATTAGTTTTTTGCAGCCATTATGCAATTATTATTTTTAATGTTCATCAAATTCTCATACTTTGAAATAATTTTAATTCATTTCTATTAACCCGTAATAAAAAACGTGTTAAATCTCAACTCATATAAGCGATATTACAGTATAGTAGAGTTTTAAATGACAAGGATGCATGGAAATGATCCGCTCTGCTCCCAATTCCGATCAGGCAAAAGATAATTTGTATAATAGATTTAAGCCTTTTTTGTCTTCCAGGCTACACTAGCGCACATATTCTTAAGTATGTGTTATTATATGTATGTATATTAGTAGCCGATGATGGATATGCATTGCTCTTAAATATTTATATAATTGTGTTAAAATGCTTTGTTTTTGTACTTAACTAATATAGGGATTTTTTATTGTTAATTTTTAACTTATTTATTTATAAAATATTTATATAATCTTAAATTTTTATATAATTGTGTTAAAATGCTTTGTTTTTGTACTTAACTAATATAGGGATTTTTTATTGTTAATTTTTGACTTTCGTTAAGTGAGCTCCTAAAACGAAATAAATACTTTTCATTTCATTTCAAAAAAACGAATATAATATACCTCCTTTTAAGTAAATACATAAGTGTTTCAGTTATATATCATTCTGTTATTTAAATATTACGAAGCGAAAATACATACATGTAAATTGGCCTAAATACTGAAAACTGGATTTTATACGCGATGTGTTAAAATATGGGGAGGCGTGTTACGATATCAAAACCAGTGTTTCTCAAAGTGGGCGATCAATAAGTTTTATAATTGGACTGCTTTAGAAATGACATACACAATATGGGTATATTTTTCACTTAAATAGTGAACCAATTTTTAACATACTTACATCCATTCATGGCGTGGATTCGATTTCTATATTAGGTCTATACTTTATTACTACATATTAGGTATTATCCTAGAACAACAGTGTTGAACTCAACATTAAAATTCTCAAAATGAAATTAATAACACAAAAAATAAAAGAAAATTATACAAAAAAATTGAAGATTACGCTTACCATACCAAAGTACCATAAACATTTTCTATCAGTCATCGCCTCGTAGAAAACATACTACGAGTATACTCGTAGAACACATATAAACAAGTAAACTCATAGCTGATAAATAACGTCATAATGGGTGCGGAGTTGGAAATAAGTTGAGAACCTCTGTCTAAACGATATAAATCTGACAGGTTGGTTTGTCTGTTACAACCGCTCGTCTAAATGGCTATTGTGCAAATAAATTGGTACTGCAGATCAACTGCGTGAAGGATTTATATGCCTTCAAGTTATTAATGGCCCTTGTGAGTCCCACCTCATGGTAAAGGCTGCCATACTTCACCACGCTGCCCCAGTAAGAAAAAGTTAAATTCGAATGTAAGCTAGAAAATGTCTCCCGTAGCTATGCAACTGCTACCAAATGCTAATAACGATTAAACGTACCCTCCAAGGTACATAAAATTAGGTCACAGCGGTGCCCTGTTTGTAATCGATACCAACGGTTAAAAGTGCCCTCCAAGGCACATAAAATTAAGTCAGCGGTTGCCCCTTACCGCCAGCGTCGGAAAAGTTATCCCGTGGCTTTAATCTTTTTAATTTTATCCTTGTAATCGATACCAACAATTAAACGTGCTCTCCAAGACACATAAAATTAGGTCATAGCGGTCCACTGTTTGTACGATACCCACGAATAAAAGTGCCCTTCAAGGCACGTAAAATTAGGTCATAGCGGTCATCTATTATCGCCCGCTGTTGCAAACGGCTTTAATTCGACTTGTTTGTTATTAACAACAACAGTGTGCAACCACACCCTTTTCAAATAAAAATAAGCGACTTTGAATTGCTCTACCGATTCTCAACGAACAAAGTATTTCGCTTACTATACATAAAACTTTGCGTTTCAATTCATTCGATAAACATACATAAAACGAAGGCGATATTGCGTTGCATTGGTCACATTCAATTGATATTAACAGAATCCTGGAATGTTTATAGAGAGAAAAATAGGTTTTCTGATACTGAGTGCATCAGTTGTTATTTATTACGTAAATAGCAATTTTGTTGTATTTTGTATACAGATTTTATACTAAGGAACCATTAATTGAGTCGAGTACTATGTATTATAAACTATTTTGTGCTTAATCGTTAATGATAGAAATTATTTATAAAAAAAACAAGCTTTTATATAAAATCATCCATAAAATTTTCCAACCATCCATTCAATACATTTATCCCCAATGCAACTATAAATGAACAAACCTATCCAAAAATATACCTGACAATATATCTATTCATCAGTATATCTATCAAATTATATACCTATCCCGCAATACATATCACTGATACTGTTAATATATGTAACTATAAGTAACTTTAACTAAACACAACCACTAACACTATCCAACAATACCTCTTCTCATCCATTCTTCATATAAAAGAATTAACATATATTTGATAGTCTTTTATAAAAGACTGTCAAATACATACATATATAGGTCCAATTTAATGTTAAAAACATACATATATAAGTGAATTTTCCATAAAAAAATATACGTCACTCTTTTTTTAATATTTATACGTTAAAAAATAAATAACTTGCCTTATCTAATGAACCCCGCTAAACGACCTACCCCAGCGTAGTTTTTCCATTACGTACCTATCAATCAATTTTATAGTCGAACCATAAAATACAAATTCAAAAATTGTCGACAGCCTCATTTGTTTATTTTTTTTTTATTTGTTTATTTTATAGCTCAGGGTGTTGTAGGTAAGTAGACGTGTCTATAAATGACTTATATGTATACATATTTCTTAATTATCAAAACATAGTTTCCTTAATGGATTATTCCTTAAACCCTAAGTTATTGTGATAAACCTGTAGATTTATATAGTCCGTTGAGTAAAATCAGGACAAGGATAGCACTTAAAATGTCACCCCAAGGGGATGTTTAGTGCGCGTTTTGTCAAGGTTGCGAAAAGGAATGACATTGCTGCTTCTGTTATCAGTTAAACTAGAGCCTTTATCACACAATATCTTTATATAATGTTCGTCGATGAGGACTCCCGGACCTATGTACCTTAGAACACCGCCTTCATCAACAAACGACGCAAATGTTCGGTTACGTAAACACGACTCGAATTTTATAAATATTCAGCTAAAAACCTACGAAATCGTTCGATCGATAGTTAAAAAGTTGTCTTTCAGATAATACTGTGGAAGGCGATCGAGACGTGTAAGAAAACATGGTACGGCGCAGTCGCATAAAGGATTACCGGTATCGGAAAAGTGATTAGTAGTGATAGGAGAGTATACTTACGGGAGTCAGGCGTGTTGAGCGCGTCACCTCGGGTAATCCATTGATGAGCGACGGGTCACATGAGTGTGGTACCGCGCGGGCGGGCCGGCGAGCGCGGCGCTACTGGCAGGCCAGAGACGTCGCACGTGGCTAGGTATCAATCAATCGATGCGCGAGCGCGAGCGCGCTACATTCATGGAACAGCTGACGAGCCCGTAAACATGAATCGGCCGCCGCGCCCACCCCGCGCCCTCCTCCCGCACCCCCCAGCTCCTGTACACTGCGCAGCTCCTGGCCGCTCCTCCGCTCCTATACGCTCAGTGCGACACAGTACAGTTGGAACAATACAACAACTAAACTCCTAAATTATTTAACAATAATAATGCGATTTAACTACTGTGCAAATATATTTACTTAGTGAACAATATACTATGATTACAATTATTTAGTGACTACCAAACTTTCTTATGTCAAAATAGTAAAAAATAGGAGTTAGGAGTGAAAATGTAGGGTTATAGATATTTTTTATGCATTTTTTTTCATGTAAGACTCATTCTAATTACCTAAGGGGATGAAATAATCTTCTAATATTTACCAAATATATTTATAACATAACATAAGCTTGACACAAGATTCTTATACATGAAATGAAATAATAATAATTAATAACGGTCGTGACTGCTAGCCGGTTGACAGGCCGGTTGGTCTAGTGGTTAATGAACCTGACTGCAACACCGAAGGTCGTGGGTTCGAACCGTTCATCAAACTTTTCTGTGATGTGCAGGAACAATGCATAGTACAAGCTAATGCTTAGCTTGGGGTCAGATGACCGTGCGTGAGTTGTCCAAAGCTATTTATTCATTTTATTAATTATTTTTGTGAAGTCCGTCGACTCGCTACCAACCTCTTGTTTAAATCAGCCGCCAATTGGCTAGAAATTTGAGAGTCAGTACTTCTTTCTTTGCTGACAACACATCAGCTACACGGTAACGTGATTGGGCAACAATGACCTCACATGGCTCGTTTGTAAGCTATTCCCATAAAATACTATTCTTTTCTGTATTAATAGGTGGTGAAGTTTGTAATTATTTAGGAAACATTTTAGACTCGTACTAGTTATTCCGCTTTTATTAATACTATAGTGTTTTTATTACTTTATAATTTTTACTACAATATGCATTGGAGCAGTGTAGTAAAGTGTGTTCCAGACCTTCTTATTTACTAGTATATAAAAGGGGTGAATTTAGTTACCTGGTGCACAAAAAATAAAAAGATATTTATTCACCTACCTATTGTCACATATATTATATTGGAATCTACAAAATTACTAAGAATATAGGAACATTATTTGATTTGTTACCGACTTCAAAAAAGGAGGTCAGAATTCGAGTGTATTTTTTTAATGTATGTTACCTCAAAACTTAAAATTTTTTTTGAACCGATTTTTAAATTTTTTTTGATCGAATGCTGGCGCTTGTTTCGGTATGTATGCGTCCAAAGAAAATTTATTAACGTTATTTTGTCAAACGAAACCTTCATGCTCGAAAGAACAAAAACAAAAAATAAATATATCTCTTTTAATCTTCATCTTCATTAACAATTTGAAAAAGTCTGAAGTGACCATACATGCAACTGGATCTAAGTAAAATATTTCTTAAATACCTATCGTGAGTCATATCACAACATCCATTAATAAATATTAGCAATAATTTGCTACACTTGACCTAGCCCACGCAACATTGTATAAAAGACAACAGAATATTGCACAGTAATTTCTTGCGCGGGTATCATTCCTCGCAGTGGGCGTTGCTATGAGGACTCGGCGCGCGTGCGTACAGCCTCAGAGCCGTTCCAACACTGTTGGGGACAGGTGCTCACGAAACTCAGAAAGGACAATAAAAAAAGGATTATTCGCAGATAGCGCGATGCTACCAACAAAAATTATAATAGTAAACTGTAATAGACTTATTCATTTTTTTGGTCAATTGTCAAATCCTCTAACAATGTGAGGCATATCGGCCATGTTACACTGGCTAAGTGCGAATTAGTAAACTTCATATACCTTCGAGGATTTTAGGAGGACCTCTCACGAGTGCAGGTTTCCTGACGATGTTTTTCTTCATTGAAATCAAGTGAAACAATTTGTAAGATGTACGTAATTTTGTTAATTAAAGGGTACAGAATTCTAACCTGGAACCTCCCGTTCAAGAGTCGAACGTACAAACCGTACGGCTATATTATTAGCAATTTATATAATACTTCGCAATGTACCTCGGTGAAAAGTTGCCTATGTGTATTTCTAGACTATAATCTATCTATATGCCAAACTTCATTCGGATCAGTTAAGCCGTTTTTGTATGAAGTAACAAACGTCCTTCTACAAATTTTCGCATTTATAATATTAGTAGGATTTATTATAATCTATAATTTTATAATTGTAACTAATAAATCTTGTACGTAAAAGTATGAAACAAATTACGAACAACGGACAAAACGATAATGTAGACAAACATTGTCTCGTTCCTGGCTTGTATAGATAAAATATGCTATAACGCTTAGCGGTGGTAGTCTAGTAGTTAAGAATTTGGCCTCCTACTCGAGGGATGCGGTTTCGAATCCCAGGGCGCGCATTTTTCGGAGTTATATGCGTTTTAAGCTTTTAAATGTCACTCGCTATACCGATGAAGGAAAACATCGTGATAAACCTGTATGCCGGGGAGTTTATAAAACTCAAAGGTGTGTGTAGTCTGCCAATCCGCACTTGGCCAGCGTTGTGGTACCTATGGCCTTAATCTTGTCATTCAGAGAAGAGACCTGTGCTCAATAGTGGGCCGTGATGGGTTGAGATGACGATGATAATGCATAGGTACCGGAATCGAACCTGGGAACGCAACCTGACGCCTCGCGTCACTCCGGACCTAACATCAGCCGGTTTCAACCTAGTTTTTAGTTAGATGTAATTAATTTGTAATAATTAAAAAAGGAATTTGTTAAATATTCACCGTTTAATCCGCAGTGAATCAGCGTCATGGATACTCTAGGCACCCCATGCACGGGTGTGCTCATTTATGGTTCATTCATGCCTCGTGCATGCATCGTGTTGAGGCCACTCGATACTACGTTATTACTATGCATGCTCAGAATCTATCGCACATTTCGAAATACTTTGGTCATAATATTAAATTAAAGTGCTCAATAATAGTGTCATATTTCACCGCTGATAATATCTTAACGTGTCAATGTTAAATTCAAAATTTAAATTCTAACTAATTTGAAATATTCATTCTATGGCTTATATAGCAGAACCGCATTGTTTTTGGCACTTGCAATATATTTCTTTCATCATTGGATGATTGGCAGAACCACTAGGGCAAAGTCTGTCTACTTAAAAATATTTTTACAAGCTTTAATTTAACTTGCAATATATGTTTGTATGTATGTTAGTTATTTGTTTGTTACGAGTCAAATTTTTAATGAACCTTGTTTAAAGATTTTTTTTCAGCTAATTCATTGTCATCAAAATGTAATTTGAATTGTGTACATCGATCAAAGAAATACATGACCCAGCTGGGCCGTACAGATGGTACGTATAGCATTTTGTATCGAATCTGAGTTTCTTCTTTTCATACTTGATCGTCTTTTTGTTTTTATTCTTTGCTAGCTGTACCCGGCGCGCGTTGCTACGCATCTACTACTTAATTTTGGTACCAAAACCTTTTACACACAATTTTTAAACAAAGTTGCTAAAGACATTGGTACTCTGTCTTATACCATTTCAGAGTATATAAAGGACAAACAAACAAACTCACAAAGAAACATTCATTTTTATATATAGTACAGATTGTCGCGGTCATTCTAGCCAGCCTTATACTAAGTACATATAACTACAATTACTGACAGGAGTAAACAAAAATTATGCAAGCGAAATTCACAGCTTTCAAACTAGAAATCTAGCTGCTGTAAGTTGAGCAAGTTACACAATCAAAGTGCCTTAATTAGCTGAACTGCAGTCGAGATATGGTTCCTGCCTCGTTCTCCATATTTCCACTTTAAACTTTTGTTTGCTCAGAAGAGAGAATGTCAAAGTGAACTTACATATCTAACTGCAGATTCAACAAAAATTGTCCATTCCATCCCATATAAATTATGAACTTTTACATGTAATCCCGCGGGAATAAAACTATTTTCCGATTGTATAATCTACAATAATGCCCAATTTTATCAAAGTCGGTCAAGTGTTTTCAGAGTTGCCACACTACACTGCTATTACTTTGGCAAAACTGTGAGACGGGTACGGAAAATGAAGCAAAGGATGGATCTGACCTGATGGGGCGAGAACGGGCTACCTGAGTAAGCATCAGTAACATATATTTTTAGACTAATATCGTCGCGGATACTAAACATTATAAATTGAAACGGGTACCACAAACTGGTTCATATTATACCGATATTTCGACCCGGTTATGGCAAGTCTTAATAATAATCAAATCGTGAGTACCCGTTTTCATTTAAAATTTTAAGCATCAGTAAGCAGCAGTAGATACTTGAAATGCCTCAACTAAACAGGCAACGAAGTATTTACTATAGTATGGGTCTGAGTCAATTATAGTGGTCAAATTAGGTAAACAACAGTAAGTCATTAGAAAGATGGCTGACCGCTACTTGCGAAAATTTTTCGCACCATTTTTGGGGACCACATAAACTGACCCGGTTGATGTTTTAATAGCAATTATTAAGCAGTAATGGCCTAGTGATTTAAACGTTGGTTTCGAACGGGAGGTTTTGGGTTCAAATCCTGCGGCGCGCACTTCTAAGTTTCAAAGTAATGTTCGTATTAGAAATTGATTTTCACTTCCTATGGTGAAGGAATACATCGTGATGGAACCCATCCATCCTCACAAAGTTCAACATTTATAATATCAGTAGGGTAATAGCCTAGTGGTTAAGAATTCGGCCTCCTACTCGGGGGGTCCGGGTTCGAATTCCAGGGCGCGCACTTGTTACTTTTCAGAGTTATGTGCGTTTTAAGCAATTAAATGCATAACGGCTATAAAAGTGAAAGAAAACATCGTGAGAAAACCTGCATGCCGGGGAGTTTGCAAAACTCGAAGGTGTGAAGTCAGCCAAACCGTACTTGGCCAGCGTGGTGGACCTTAACCTTCTCATTCAGTGAAGCGTCCTGTGCCCAATAGTGGGCGGTGATGGGTTGAAATGGTTGTATATAATAAGTTCTCGCAGCAAGTTACATCGAAAAAGTAATAAGTATATGTTTTAATTTAGATGGATGCGATGTCTTTTCGCAGAAGCTTTTAGGAAATAGATACTTTTCTCTTGACCCGGATCAGTTCAAAATTTTGGCTTTCGACACCGGCCTTCTGGCGAAATAACGAACGATACCTTAATTGATCAGCAAATAAAATGTAAGTCAATTTGACTAATGATTACTTATATTATATAAGGACTGGCCGCGGTTTCGCCACCGTTGTATGTTAAAAAAGTACCTTATGTGTATAGACCATATACGTCGCATAAAAAAGCTAGTTTTTGTTCTATATTCATAATAACAAATGGCCATGGTGATTCCAGTAATTTACCACAAATATTTGTACACATAGCTATTAGTAGTAGAAAGTGCAATTCGATTTTTTTTAGAGTAGTGCACTGTATTGTGGTACGGTTATCGAAAATTGGGGAAAATGTAGCACAAACCTGGCAGAAACGCAATTAGGAGAGCTTAGTATGATCTCGGGCATGGCAGAGACGACAGCACCTCATACAGCACGATAGAGCACAGCCGTACCTTCTTCTTGACGAGCTTGCGGACGGTACAACCACTTATTGAGTGTTCGCGGAAATAACGATGGGAAACAATGCCCAAAGCGAGAGAATATTTCGTAAATTGAAGAAGGTTTTCTAACTGAACGGTATTGTTACGTGGTGAGTGCGAATTGGCAACTATCTTTTTTTATTAAAATTTAATGGCCTTGGCTTTTTGCCATCGTCTTCAGTAAATTAATTTCCAACTGTTGTTTCTTACTGATATCCGTCGCGCGGGAACTGGCGCTGTAACAACACGCCACGCCGACTAAGTGCGTTTTAATATAATACTTCCCTACTTTCTTTTTCTTCCCTGAGCATGTGGGTCTTCCTTCGCATTACTGACATGCCTGGTGCCGCTAATGTCAAAATAATGTCACTCCTCTTAGCTTGCAACATGCTTAAAATAAATTTTGTGACCGCTTAACCATGTCCCGGATATCTGGGGAGGATCAAGCCAAACCACATAAACTCCCCAACATAGCCGGGTATCCATTACAAGCTCACAATAGACCGCGAACAGTGCACCCTGGAACGGCGCCAGTAGCAACAGTTAGTTAGAAGTTCGTACTATCCCGGAAATCGTGTTAAAATTGTTCTTATATTAGATATTCTTTAAATGTACTTTGATAAATGTACATGTCTGGAATTCTGAGGTACTAAAATAGTAGACAGTAGCTTATCGATTTTTTTTTACTTAGTTATCCCACCTGATGGAAAGTGGCGATGATGTCTAAGATGTTGGGCGCACTAATTTAGTAAATGCCTATTCACTCTTCTCTTTAAGACTTCTCCTATATCATACGTAAGCGGGAACACCGTCGCAGGAAAGTTAAGCAGTACGCATAATAAACGGCTAAGAATGCGCGTCGTTCGAACTGGCATATGTTAGTTGGATTAATGTCATTTGTTTTTTACATAACAGAATCATGCCACAGCTCTCCTCTTTTTCTCCTCTCCTTCAGTCATTCTTCCCTTTCTTCTTCTATCACCCGTCCAGATGTTGCATGTTGTTGCTGTATCTGAGATCCGTTGCTGTGGTTATTGATCCCAATTGCTTTAGCGATGTACTGCTTCTTTTGTTTCTTTCTCTTCCCCCCTTCTTTGTTTCTTCTCTTACTTCCTTCCGGGCAGGCAACGCGTTAATAACACCCCAGTTTGGTGTGCAGCGATGATCACTTCCGATCAGGTGACCTGTCTGCCCGTTTGCTTGCTTATCACATAAAAAACTTTATTAAAAACTTAAGCTGTTCAAAGTCTTACGTCGATCGGTGACGGCAGTGGTCGACCTATAGCTACCACCGTCAGTTTTTCGATCGTACTTGCAACCTAAATAAACCTTCGAAATGACCTGCAAATATTGAAAGATATTGCGAGCATCGTGGTTTTATAAGGTGTATTTTTGTATGCTTAATGATGTTTAATCTGCAATTGTGACGGGAAAGAATTAAGCTACATTTGAAATGCAAAAATACAAAAATAAAGCAATAATAAATACACCATAGACTCTTGAACCTGTTGAGACTACCGATCCTAAATAGTTTTGCTTTTAAATTTATGATGTACGAGTGTGCAACTGAAATTATTTTGATCAGATTTTCAAAACCGACCCTTAAATTATGATACGATAGTACAGAGTGAGAACAGTTAGAACTTTACGTTCATAACTTTTATAGTAATTGAAAATTCATATTTATTCTTTACTTAATTCAGTATTTAAAATAGGTAGCGCTATTTCAGTTAAATCGTATATTTTAGTAGTTTGTCTACATTTGGGGTAGTTAAACAAAATTATCTAATATAACTTGGTGGGTAGTTGGCAAGAAATGAGATGAAGTCCAGCATGAACACTTATCGCGTTGTGATGCATCTGCCATTACTATCTGTTGCGCCTGGCGACTCTCCAGATCGTAAACGTTCCTATTCTGATATACCCATTTAT
The DNA here is from genome assembly GCA_018249125.1 of Asbolis capucinus. NCBI lineage: Eukaryota > Metazoa > Arthropoda > Insecta > Lepidoptera > Hesperiidae > Asbolis > Asbolis capucinus. Next base: position 11,749 of record DWJZ01001177.1, on the reverse strand, counting down.
ACACCTAATGGATACAGGATGGTATTAGATCCGAATAACCATCCAAGTGCCCCTCGGGGAATTAGTTTGCAATTTTACTATTGGAACGTATCTTTTCCGACTAACGTTTTTTAGTGTACTTAATGCATATCGCTTACGTGAGTTCGATATCTTCAGTACATATGACAGTAGTAGCACATTTTTTTTGTATTTTAACTTTGAACCATTTTAGCTCTACCATGGCGCATGATAGCATGGGAGTACCGTGAGATGCCTCACGCAGGGGGGCAGTAATTCCTAACCCACCCCGTATCCGGAAATGTTCCAATAGCTGTCGAAAAGGAACATATTTTACTTAATAACATGCCTATTATCTTTTTTTTAACGTGTGGAAAGACCCTCGTCCTCATCCGACTACGGGAAACCAGACAGGTATTTGGGACTCGAACCCACTAAAACCACACGATGTCGACGCCTACCGCTTTGGTGCCAAGACCGTGTGCTGCTCTCTCTTCACTGACCAGGCGCGGCGGCTGCTACTATGGCGACCTCGGCATGGCATGCCCTCTCCTTGGGGAGAGAGTTGGAACGGCCAATGGGATGACCTGTTGGCCTTCTATTTCCCGCTTGAGTAAAGGCACGCTCGACACCGCCGCGCTTTTTAACCCGAACCGTCACATGGGACGACGAATTCCCATATCCACCGCCCGGCCGGCTTTTGTTATGGGGGCAAGAGGTGCAGGCCGTAAGCCCGCCTTCTGTGCCCTGTACGCCGGCGATGGTTGGCATGATTCATAGACTGCTTGCTTTATCTCCGCCCCCTCATTGCGGATCATGACGCCCTCCGCGGAGGCCTGCACCGCTGTCCACGACGTCTTACTGTCGACGATATGTTTTACCACGGTCGGCAGCGAGAGGTCGTCCCCCACGACCGCGCGTGGCTCCGCGCGATCGTCCGCCCAGGCTGGCTAGTCTCCTAAAGTATGCTGGGCGTCCTCGTCCTGGCATCCGTTGCAACGGCGACAGACGGCAGTCGGCTCGCGACCCACCTCCACCTCCTCGCGGCATTGATACCTCCCGAAGCAACCGTGCCCGGAAAGTATCTATGTCAAACGGAATGTTAGCTGGCCGTGCCGCCTTGTCACCCATTGACCTAAGACTGGACGGACTGCCTTAACAGTCCTACGCCTAGCAGATTGGGCTGCTCCAGCCTTTGACTCCACTCCCTGATGATGTGCTAACACAGCTCTTCACGGTATCCTGCAATCTCACTCAGTGCTGGCCGCTGACCCTGGGCTTCTGTCTCCTCACGCCAGGTAAATAAGGACGCGAGCATCTTGGCATCTAGGTCCCAAGGGATTGTACCGGCCAGCTCGCACGCTGCCTCGTTAGAGATCGTGTGATATCCCCGGGAGGCCTCGATAGCCATCACCCTCTGCGGACGACGCAATACGGCGATATTTTGGTTGCTTAAGGCCTCTGTTCAGATAGGGGCACCATAAAGTGCATAAGTTTTACGTGCCGGTTTTCAAATTGGACAAGGATATTAACAATCTGTCTATAAAACTCAACTTAAAATTATGTAATGATTCGTTTTGCCACTAGTCTGTTGCGAATTATTTTTCCACTCGTCCGTTGCAATTCGTTTTCGTTCCACTTATTTTCCTTCGTTCCACTTGTCCGTTGAAGTTTCACTTGTAGGTACGTGTACTAGCACCCGTTTCGATTTGTTCTACTACGTTAATGTGCCACAAAAATCTATTCGTTCAATGTGAATTATTGCTCATTATATCGAGCAATAATGCTTTCTTTAATCACTAGTTTTCACCCGCGGTGTTACCTGCATGTTAGGTACGTTGGTAAAAAGTAGCCTGTGTTATTTCAGACTATCTATGTGCCAAATTTCATGCAGATCGGTTAGTTTTGCTTGAAGGAGTAAGAAAAATCCTCACATCTATCAGAAACTTTTGCATTTATAATCTTAATAGGACTAATATTATAAATGTACTAATATTATAAAGAGACTAATATTATAATAACATTAAGTTCCTATTGGTATTTTTACAAAATGCACTTGGGTTGAATAATCGATTTTAATACCTATCTTCATTGCAGGTGTAGGTAAATATTACGAATACCTAATCTCGGTTTCGAGGTTGAGTGGTCGTAGGTATCTATACGATTTAATCAAAACGTTTTACACGAGACGTCAGCCATGAAGAACTCAAACTACCAGGTATTTTGTATATTAACACTTATAAAAGTAACTTCGTCCAAGACGTACCTAATTTTCATTTGCAATTAGAGTATTCGATCAGATATATTTGGAAGGTTCATCATGCCAATCCATAATTGTCAATCTTGGGCTCGGGTCTCCTCACATAATGTAAGTGGTACAAGCCATAATTCACCACGATGGCCAAACACGGATTGGTAGACTTCACACATCTTTGAGAACATGTATAGAACTGTCAGGAGTTTAGGTTTCCTCATGATTTAGAGTTGCGCGTCACAGGGAGGAACCCACAACCTCCCGTTCGAGAGACCGACGATCAAACACTACGTTATCACTACAATGTCAATTTTATATTGGTATTAATCTTTTCGTGAAGACTGTCTGGATAGGTACCAGTCAATCCTCCTATTCCCCAATTTCAGCCCCGTTCCAGCTGAGAACCAGTTCACCTCTGAGAACTGAGAACCAGTTCACCTCTGCGGAAGAGGGAGACAGTCTTAGTCATACTCCTTCCCATTCTTTCGTCACCCGTCCTAAAGTGATATGATACAGAAGTCTAGGGTCCGTTATCATAATTATTGGACTCTATAAATTTAAAAAATCATATGCCTTTTTCTATCTCTAGCCCACGCATTCCAGTCTTTAAAATTCCTGTCTCATCCTACCAGGCAACGCGTTAGTGACCTAGATAATATCTATCGTGTATTTCTGGTTGGACTCATGTAGTTAGCTGAAAGAAATCTGTAGAGAATGCTCTACAGATCTACTCAAAAGTAACAAATTAATTGAAATTCTACTTTATTTCATTATTAGGATGAAATCGGGAAAAATCAAATATGTCACCAAACTTTTATTTAACTACCCACTTGCTTTACTTTCCATCTTTATGCCAGACTTATCACCACTTTAAACGGAATTCCGAAAAGCTGCTTTGTCATAATAAGTTTAATATGTTATTTAGTTATTATGTCGTGTTGTTTATTTATATCGGCCATTCTCATCATTAATAAATAAATAAATATATTTGAACAACTCACACACGGTCATCTGACCCCAAACTAAGCGTTAGCATGTACTATGGTGATCAGACAACTTGTAAACATACATATATATTTTTAAATACATACTTATATAGATATTTACACCCAGACACACAGAACAAACATTCCTACTCATCACAGAAAAGTTTGACCAGGGTGGGAATCGAACCCACGACCTTCGGTCTAGCAGCCAGGTTCACTAACCACTAGACCAACCGGCCTGTCATTGAATCCGCAGGTCGTCGGTTGCCTAAGAACTAGCGAAAAACTAGAAACTTTTAAACTGTACTAATCTAAGATTATATGTAGAATACAGTCAACGTATTTCGATGGCTTAGAACATGGTTGAATGCTGAGCGTTGAAAAATAAAATAACCTTCATATTAATATGACGATTGCTTTATTTGCAAGATTTTATAAATGATGAAGTGACAGTTTTCTTATTTTTTGTTTAAATATATATTCTACTTTAATTAACAGTATTTTATTAATCAGCAACATAAATGCGGGGAATTATACATTTAAAATATTCAGTACAATTTGAAAATTGAATATGACGACAACAAGCAAAGCTAGCTAAATTAAAGTCTCTTTCTGGTAGGCCAGAATAGGTAGCGCAATTTAGAGTCAATGACCTTCAAGGTTATAATATGGATATGCTTATTGGATAGGTGGGATTTTTGGAACGTTATTACTTTTAGGTACGTTACGACTACTGTTACTTTATGGTCTAGGCCTGAGTAGGTCTGCAGGTTGTAGGTAGGTCTCGCTACTCAGAAACGAGAAACCCGTACTCATTAGCCAGCCATTATTTGTTTAAAATAGCCATCCATAGCGATCAAATACTTTTTAAGAATCTATGCGTTCTTACATTGGGTGATAGAGAGAGAAAGACGACATTACACAAAAATCATTATCTCTTTCTCTCGCCCTTCTGCTCCCTCAAGTTCAGTAGTCTAATTTTATAAAACAAATATATTTTTGGTTTGAACATATACTATTGTTTTGTATTACAATATTTTTTTGATAAAATTGTTGGAGTATCCATATAATGAAATCCCTTAGAAATACACAACCTATTCAGATCTACGCGTTACACTGTTATAAATCAATGAAACCACAAAACACTCCTTTGTTATTCGGTTATGAATTAAAAACAATATTATAATAATATCCATTATGGTTACACCGCCGAGTTACAACCTATGTCTTTTTCATATCAATCAGAATGGGTAAACATTTATTACTGAATAATAAAAAAAAATACATGCGTTTCTTTTTTAAAATAATAATTAATTATCTAAGTAAGACGAGTCTATTGATAGGGGGGGTATTACTGCAATATTGTCACCAGATTGCAGCGATAACATATGGAATAAACAAACTTGTTTGACAATTGACGACCTGTCCAATTATTTCGAATCACAATATAAAACCCAACTAAGCTTCATGGCACTTCCTATGCTTTTGTTAATACAAATCAATGGTGCATCAAAGTGCCTATTTAAATACCGCATATACTAGTGGCGCCATCTGCGGTGAGATTGTGTAATCTTTCCGAGTATTGAATTAAACTAAATTCCTAAGTCATAATTTGTGACAGCATCATTCATATTATTTACGCGCCAATTTTAAGACTGCTCAATGGAACGATATTGAAAGTCATATAAGTGTTGCACGAAAGTACTTATACGTCATAATGAAATACGAATAACACTTCTAAATCTTTGGTTTCATAACGCAAAGGTCAATTAACGGAATCAGTAGACTATAAGATTAACATTTAAACACGTGGTAATGCGTATTTGTCATTATATAAACTAATCAGCTACAATCATTACGATTTGGTAAACCTGTGTGGGAAACCTTGGCCGCGTTCCGATATAAACTGGAGTACTGTAACTTCATTACAGTACTCTGCAAATAGCTTACGGAGATGAATTTACTTTTATTGCTATTGAATATTCGCGCGCGAAGGTACAATTATAAATTTCTTCAGTCACTTTCATTTGATAGAAAATATTGTTATTTAAATAATAAGAATCTATCGTAAAGAATCGCGATCAGCACTGGGAGTACCTTTATCCGAAATCTACAACAAATTACAACGATTTATGACGTCATAGATTTACATATGATACCGCAGCATTACACTGTCAGTTACAACGAATCCCCAAACCCTTGAGAGTACTGAACAGTGCTCTCAGTTGATTTCGGAACCCGACAATAACGTAATCTTTAAGTTTACATAGCACCCCAACAAAAACGATTGTTGCTCATACATTAAAAATAGGCGTTTTAATACTGTACGTCATTTAAATTTTCTGCAGGATCGATAAAATATTATACTATTCAAATGGAATATAACCATGAAAAGAAATACATGATTTCAGAATAATGATTCATATCAGCTATTATTCCAAAACAAAATAATTAAATTCAATGTTGACCTTAATGTAGCTTTTATTACAATATAAGTGTGACACACAAAGCGTTGTTACAGTTTTATTATTCGTAAAGGCGTATTTCAAACTGACCACCTAATCTCCATAGCACAAAGATAGCGCAAAATCACTATTATATTAGTAAAAAACAAAGTTAAAATAAATGTACTTGTCAATAATCTGTGTAATAGTTTAATTATAATAAAAGTGGCTAATTACAAAATAAAATCATAACCTCTAATCTTCTCACTAAAGATGATTTTTTTATTTAAATTATTGCGTGTTTTTTCACAAAAATCTATTAAAGTCATTGTATACTTTGCGACATAACCACAATGGACAAAACGACATATCCTACTAGACCTTATATAACATATTCTATTACCAAAAAATCTGTCAAAACGGGGAGTTCAGAGAGGGAAGCGTGAAAATAATGCACCATCATTAGCCGATTCACAACTTTTGGTCGATACATCGCGCGGTGTGTTTATATTATACATAAGTTCAATTGGTCTTATGCAGGGCTGCTCAACCTTTTTGACATTCGGGCCACAGAAATCATACATTTAAGGTGGGACCCTGAAAATCCCAATGTAATTACTTTCAGGACTTGCGTAATAAAAAAAGTTCTAAAAATACGTTCGCAGGCCACATTAAGGCCCAGGGGCCTGGAGTTGAGCAGCCCTCAGTCTAATGTTTTGCCAGAAACAATTCGTTATGAGATCTAGTAGATTACGTAGTCAATAGATTAAAACAATACTAAAATCATCGATTCACACCTTTCGATTTCCAATCAAATAGTGTAGGAAACATTTGACCAGCAAAAAAAAACGAAAATAAAACGATATTGCTTGACGATTTCAACCTACTATATACTTAGACGTATAAACAACAAAAAAAACTATCATTATAGTGAGCAATCCGATTGATATCGATAATCGATGATCGAATATTTCCATAATCGAATCAAAAATCGATAAGGTGTAAATCGATTCTAAGAGCGTTGGTAGGATTGACTAACAAATAAAATATCGCGGGTTTAAAACTATAGGGACGCAGACGTTATATTATATTGACAAATTGAAAATAAATAACATAATAGGCTTTATTAAAATATTTCAAAACACAAGCTTTAATTATAGAATAATACAGCCCTTATACAAAGACGCATACAAATTTTCAAAGTGTCTCGTTATTCCTTGAGGAGTTCCCTTGTCTTGCGACAATTCTGAACGTAGTATCTGGTTATGTTTATAATAAAAATGCATTGACCTCAGGACGAAACTATGCAAAATTTCAGCTCCATAACATAAGAGGAAGTGGGTCTAATTAAGCTTAGATGATTTGTCTCGAACAAACAAACTAATATACAAACATACACTGCAAGTTAAATTATAATAATTAATCGATTTCATACTATTAAGTGACAATTATGAGACAAACAATTCTGGAGCTCCAAAAACCTTATTTACTGAAATGATAATTGTCCAAATTCAGACAGTTTCAGAGATACGAGATACAAAGAAATATACATATATAGATCTATAAAATTATGTATTTATGTGTACATATTGTATTTGTAATATCATACTTATGTGACAAAATATCTGAAAACTTAAAATTTTTATTATATCCCTATAATTTTAAGCCCGTAATATAACACCGTTAGGTATTTAATAATCGAGTGCCCACTCATTCTCTTGTAAGAACGCATCAACTACTTCCTTCATCGTGAAGTTGGGGATAAGCTGGTCCGCGGTCAACTTCACTCGGGTCACTGGGTCAAAGTGGCCCACTCGCTGTGGACAAATACATCAAAATTTGAAATAGATATATTTTACCAATAATAGTAACAAAAGTATTGTTAGAATCAGGCGAAAACATTTCATGAAATAAAGTTTCATTCTGCATTATACCACACAAGACTCACAAATTAGTTTCTTCTTATTCATTTCTGTTCCAGGTTCCATCAAAAACTATTTTAGAGTTTTATGACATTTTTAAAACATGGTACATATAAGCTAATATTATATCGAACTAGTTTCCGTCGGCAACTTCGCTGGCGGATTAACATTAGTACTTTGATTTTGGTAAAAAGTTCCCTATGTGTTGTTCCAGACTACAATCTATCTATGTGAAAAATTTCGTCCTGATCCATTCAGTAGTTTTTGAGAGAAGAAGAAACAAACATCCACCCATCCTCACAAATTAACGCATTTATTAGTAGGTTCTATTACACATTTCATAACATACAGTTTATTTTGGAATTTATAGAATTTATCGATTTTAAATGAGTTATGCATCGACAGGCGCAGTCGGCACAAGAATACCGCTACGCTAGTGGTCATTTTCTTGAGCGCTTCTTTAAATACAAATTTCAGAGCGGTCGGTTCCTTCGATCAAGCATATACTAGATGTACCAATAGAAATTTAATACAAAATACTGTTCGCAATGAATATACACTTGTTGTGGCATTATAGATTATATGTTGTGTGATTTATGTGTTTGCTATTTGAAACAAACTAAACAAAACACCAGCCCACATTTCAAGTGAGCTGCTATAAATGACCCACTAGAGAACACAAGTCTCTCTTCTTACTGGGATGGGAGCCTACTCTACCATGCTGCTCCATTGCGGAGGATTAAAATTGATATTAATTTTATAATACCTCAAGATGCTCCTCAATGTCCTTACGCTCGTACGTGATTCCACTGGGCGTTATGACTGGCTCGTTCAGTATTTCAAAGCTTATTTTACCACACAGGTAATCCGGAACATCACGTTTCTGGAATCGTTTGAAAGTTAATTTACATTATTGCCATATTTTATAGCAGACTAGCTGTACTCGGCGCGCATTGCTACGCATCAACTCCTCAACCATGTGTCCGATCTATATTATTTTGCTTATTATTTATTTTTTCTTTCGATGCTATATTTATATAGTATATATATATATGTACTACATAAAATGTCTTGTCACAGTAACAAAACTTTGACTTTTAAAACATAGAATGTTAATATAAAGATATTGTTTTATAACTTTCTAGCACATCCTTTTACTATACAGTCCTCAAAATTCCTGACAGTAACTGTCGAAACATCCTAGATGTTAATTAACTATTATTATTAATTAATTAATAAACTGAAATATTATTAAACAGTTACACTAAAAGCCATAACTTACACTGTTATCTTAAGTAAATAAAAAAATGAAAAATACAGATAATATAGTCAAAAAAAATAATAAAGTAAAAGATAAAAATTTAAGATTTCATATTTGTATTTCATTTAAAGTTAATTAAGTAGTAATATTTTTCATTAATATGTAAAGTAAATATATTGTATAAACTCACCCGCCTCCTTTCATCCATTTTAGAAAATAAGTTATTTAACTCGCTACCATAGTTATTCTGAAATAATAATTTTAACCTTTAGATATAATGTTAATCATAGATAGTTAATTGTAAGCTATTACTTAACTTACTTGTGACATGAAGTATACCATGGGATAAGATAATTTTTAAACCAGTTTTAAATTAACTTGCTGCATGTATATATTGTTATATAATGTTATTTACAGTTACGTTAAATAAACTAGTTAATTTCTATGAGAAAAAAAAACTTTCATTTCAAATTTAGGAATTATGTCGATTATTTATCTGTTACTTCCTTCCTGGCAGGCAACGCGTTAGTTACAGCCCAGTCTGGTGTTGTTAATGTCAATGGACGGCGGTGACCACTTATCATCAGACTACCGACAGGACCGACCAAAAGGAGCTCCTTTGCCTGTTTATCTCATAAAAAAATTAAAAGAAAAAGATTTTGACAGTATATTTTAAAAATATAATGAATAAGAAGACCTGCCCGAAAACTGTCAATGGCAGAGGTGTTCGCTCCACGGACCGCTATTGTAAATATGTAACATTTTGCACCGATAGTTATTAGTTTAGATGAAATAGTATTGAATAGATAATTTGTACGTATATGCAGAAGAATACTACAACATCAACAGACCCCAAACACAATAATATAGCTTCCACTCCCAACTAATATTTCCAACTGAGGATTAGCAAAGCAGTTAAATTTTTAACAGACAAAACAAGAAACTTCGGTGTTATGAACTAAAAATATCAAACGACGGAAAACAGTTAGGGCGTAAGTTTATAGACAAAGTTACACCCTTATTATTTTTCGTATAAAGCCCTACATCTTGTGATTTTTTGTAAAGAGCCCACTGTATTGTTTTTCTTCCTCATTATAATAATGTCATCTACACTAATATTATAAAGAAGAAAAATTTGATTGTTTATTTGTTTGAATTGAATAGGCACCGAAACTACTGGACCGATTAAAAAAAATCTTTTACCATTAGAATCCTTCTTTATTTAATAGGAGAAAAAATAGGAATCCACATGAAAATTTCGACAATGTAAACCCAAAATGTGAAAAAAGTACCAAAAAAATCCTTATATTGCGTACGCTACGGAAATGACTGACAATAGAGCAAAGTGATGTACTACAGTTTTATAGAGGACGTCAATATCTAAAAATACATCCGTGATAGTGTATGTCTAACTTACAGTTTTCTGGTAACTGGTTCTTTCTTCCGAGGCGAAGCGAGTGCAATTTCTAGTGTCTTACTTTTATAGTTTCTAGTGTCTTAATTTTAAACTCGATTGTGATCGAAACATCGTGGGCTATGTGTGTTATGTTATATTCACGATATATATATGTATATTTAGCGCCGGGACCATGAGCCATGCAACTGGGTCTAAATATGGGCGCTAAAAACATATATCGTGAGTGCCCATAACATAGTCTGGCTTAAGCGCTTTCGGGTATTATACAGGGTGTCCCAGAATTAATGGATAACCGCGGAGGACCAAACAGTACAGCTATCGGCCGCTCCAAATAAAATATTGAAAAAAATAATACCAAATGGCGCCGAAAATATTTTCTTAAAAAAAATATTTTTTATTTACCTTATGTACTTTCATGTACACCACAACCGTATATTAATGAAGTTTGTTGCGTTTTGGTGTTACATCATTCCTCACAAACGTTCTTATTAGAAACACAATCAATTGTATGAGTACCTATTTTTTTAATTTTTTTTTTAATTTAATATATTTTTTTAAAATATCGATTTCGAATTTCACCGCCTTTTGTACCTGATATTTTGTAAACATGTAATTAATGGTTATGTTTATTGGTGTACAATAAAGAGTTTTTGTTGTGTTGTTGTTGTTTTAAAACAAAATTTGATAAAATCATTATTTAGACAATGTTTGACGGTCTTTGGTGAAAAAATTTAGTAAATTATTATTTAAAAAAATGGGTTGTAAGTCCATGCTTACGTCTAAACAAAGATACTAACAATAAAATAAGATTTCCTTTAGCAAAGACCATAAAAAATACCTAATCTCACTAATAGTTATTATACCTATAAGAATATAGGAATAGAAAATATAAGATTTAAAAGAAAAGGAATGAAAAGGTATGAGGTGGTTTTTAAAATTAAGTTTTTTGCTCGTCCTGTAAAGTAGCGTTTATGGCTTATACGACCTTTTTACTCCTCATATTTTGGTAGAACCATAGAAAGTCAAGATACCTTCAAAGTTTGTTCTCATAACTTTAAACCTGGAAGTGCCAAATTCCGAACGCTAGAGGTGTCATCTACATATGTATATATATATATACATATATATATATATATATAATACCTTGCGACTTTCCCTTTTCTCATTTACATTCAGAAATGCGCGATAAATAATCAGAATAATTCTAACTAGAAAGAGATTTGGTAAATTAATGATGTGGTTATTATAGATCACTCAATAGAGATAAAAATTCTGTTACTGGTCCCTGTCTGTACGTGGAAGATATTGGGGAGAAGCTTTAATTATAGATCTATACAAAGAAACACAATATTTCATAACTGTATTGATAACCAATGCGGAGTTCCCTTGTCTGGAGCCAATCCTGAACGTAGTATCAGGTCATGCTTGTCATAAAAATGCATTAGCATCGGGATGAAAAGGCAAAATT
>DWJZ01001176.1:0-24955 GCA_018249125.1 Asbolis capucinus | reverse complement strand
CCAAAACCCGGAGGGATTCACATACGCTCCGAAGCCCGCTAGCGTTCATAACTTTTTTGCCACTCGAGGCACCCCATTCTCCTACCGACCGCGCCCGGTGTTGGTTAACTTTTTCGATCGTTTACAATCGAAACAAGCCGCCGGGCTATGAACGCTTCCTGAACTTCCTGAGTACCATGATTAATCTCGTTAATTTAAAATAATAAATTTCTACATAATTACATAGAATTAATTCCAATTATTCTAAGAAAAGTCAAAATTGTATAATTTGATTGTTTATGTTATCATTCTCATCACATCACATGTTTGTGAACTTTACGCAGAGCCCTCCGTAGTGCAGGTTTCCTTACGATGTTTTCCTTCAACGTAGGAAGCGATGATATTGTTTGCGTAATCACTACATGAGTACGACATCTATAATTCACATTACAAACTTTAACATTGTAGATTAAGATAATCCTCAAAAGAGGGCGTTGTTCTTACGTACAATTATGGCTTGAATGTTTTTTTTTGTTGTTAAAGTAACAAATATAAAGCGAAGATTCAGTGTTTAAAAAAATACCTTATTCCTGCCATTTAATTACTTTTTATCGACCTATTATCAATATAATTCCAAGATCTTTTGTTTATTCAACACTCAATAGATGGCGGATGAGGACGTTTTATAAAAATATATTGCATTTTATAAAATAAACAAAACATGTCCTTATAATATTAATAATTTCAAATAATGATTATTATTCTCAAATAATGATTATAATAATTATATTAGTTATGATGCTTTGTTGCTGTTTTTCTCTTCGTTGTACCTAGTAAATATCTCACTACATTTTCGTAGGGAGTATCTGAGTTTGACACAAGCAGAAAATTTCCCCTTTAATAGGCAATTTTTGTTTTTTCCATTGTAGCACAAAAGTTACAATATATAGAGTATAATGATAATTATTACATAGACTTTTATTATTATAATATTATTGATAAAATCCTCGTACTGTTATAACGACGCCTTACCGTAGCCTTACCGTTATAATATTTAATTTGAATCCCATTTTTTTCTTGTTCAGTAATAACGATTTTTTCGATATTACTCAGGTTAGGACTTAGCCAGCTTGTTTGTTCGCTATTTTCATAGTAAGCAGCGCCTTCTAAATCAAGGTTTCTATAATAATAAAAAAGTACTGTATTATATATTCTGAGATCCTATTATGTACCAAAGTAAGCTATTACCTATATGATTGGTAGTAGGGAAATTTAATAAAGTTTTTTGGCAACATTGGTACGTTCCGTAGTACGTTCAGTCGCTCACTGAAGTCACTCCCTGGCTGCACTTGCTCCCTCTCTTTCTAACAAGAAAGTGAAGAAAGAAGAGAGACAGTTGCCTTGCCAGTCAAGTCAGTCAGTCACACAAGATAACGTTGTGTGTTCTGTTTATTTTACGTATGTATTGTTGCTGTCAATCAACCGTACAATGCAAGTCTGTTTCGTACTGTTTCAAAATAGTTTTGTGTTAAAAAAACAATGCTAATAGTTTCGTTACTATAAGTAACTATATGCGGATGAAGTGGTACAAGCAAGTGGTTTATTTACTAAAGAAATAAAAGGTGGTTTCCTGTGAATGTGTGAACAAAAAAACAAGTGCGACAGGTTCAAATACACGATACATCTGTTCAATGGCCAGTATTTTTAATCATCCTTCTAAGTTTTAATAATAATTTAGTGATATTTCTAGTGTTCCAAATTGAATTATTTTGCAAATATTACGTCGTTACGTAAAACTTTCGTGTAAGGTGAATGGGTGTTTGTGTATAAAAATGTATTGGCTTTATCGGAAATAATGATATCGTCCAAAAACAGGGTACAGGCAATAAAAAGTAAATTCGAAAATTTGAACGTGGAAAACGAATCACTTGTTACGAAGAGAAAAAATTTAAGCGTGAAACAACTGAGTAAACAAAACGATACAGACCTACATTTTACTGAAAAGCTAAATACACAGGATAAGGAAAATGAAAATGATAATAATTTTATGCAAAACGAGTCATCGCATGACGAAAACTGTAATGAGACAGATAAGGTAATAAAATGGTGTCCAAAGCCTAATAATAGTTATCTTTATGGGAAGAATGACTTAAAACGAAGTGTTAGCGACACAAAAAAGGCTCTGACACGCCAAATCAGTGATCCTGGCAAGAAATTACACAGAAGCCATGCTTTTCGCTGTGATCGAAGCCAGAAAATGAATCAAAGTCCCAAACGACATGGTAGTTGTAACGGTAGGTCTGAAACCAGTGATTTCACATTCAAAATGGGCGACAGAAAACTTACTAAGGAAAGGTTAAAGTTATTAGGAGACTTTATTGAAGATCAAATGAAGAAAGACAACTTTCCTCTTAGTGTTGATGCTGCTATTGTTGGCCAAGTACAGGAAATTAAAACTGATTCAATACCAGATTCACGGGTACCAAAGCATATTCTAGATCAATATGCAAAGGTTGTGAAGGGTAATAAGGTTGCTGAAAAGCAAGATGCAATGACTGACAGTGGTGTTAGCTCAGAAACAGAAAATCTAGAGGAAGAAAAATCTAGTAAAATCAAGCAATTAGTGGCACAATATGAGAAAGCTGATGAAAAGTCAGTTAAAAGTACTGCAGAAGTTTTGTGTACTAATGAGAGTACTGATACTGTTGATAGTGATACAAATTTAGACTCAATGAATGATTTGTGTGCCTCGAGTGAGACTATGCGTTTAGAGAAAAAAAACCCCCATCTCATATTAACTGATACGTTAAAAAAAGCTTTAAAACAGCCCTTACCATCTGGTCCACCACCCAAAAAGCCCCCAAGGACCTTCATTGCTCCCATACCTGAATCTCCTGATAAACAAAGAAAAGATCCAAGAAAAATGTTGGAAAAGCTTGAGCAGGTTTTACAGAAACGTGAGGCAGAGAAAACTAAAAACATTTATGATATCGCTGAAGATGAAGTGTCAGAGAAAAAGCCAAAAGAAATGCATTATCTCTGTACAGAAATCCTCGATATTGCCCAACGAGTATTACCTGTTAGTAACAGTTTAGACCCATTCTCAAAATGCTTTAACTCCTTAAATTGTGCCATAGTAACGAATAACTCTATGAATAGCTTGCCATACACAAGACTGAATTCGGAGAATCGAAACTCAATAGGAACTAGTTGTTCATGTAGCAATGATAGCTTGAACAATACTAAGCATTTCACAACATTTTCTAGTAACAAACTACAAGAAAAATGTGCCAAATGTTTGTTAAACAACGATAAGAGTGAAGGTTTCATTTGTCATTTAAATTGCAAATGTAAGGCAACAAAATCTGAATTCTACTTAACGGAACATATTTATGATGTGCCTTTTGTTGACGGACCTGTCTCTAATAGGAAGCAATATGGGACTTTAAACTCATTAAAAACCAGCAAAAGTATGGAGGATTTGCAAATGCCCGCAAAAATGGCTGAGGTAAGTAAATATTTTTTGGTTTTGTTATCTTTGTTTACATTGAATGAGTTGGCACTTGATCACAAGGCCAACTGAAATCATCTGGTATGGTCATAGATGGTAAAGCTGACAAACTCAGCAGAAGTCTTTTTACTCTTGACATTATCTTCTCTTAGCCATATTGTAAGTCATAAGTTTTATGCCACTGTAAATTTGAATTTTAGTCCATTTACTGAAAATAAATAGCCAGTAGATGTCTTGAAACTTACATTTTATGGTCTGTGACTTGTAAATACATTATTAAAAAGTTTTAGTTATAAATGATCTTCAGATATTATAGTATTTTAGTAGTATAGTACTTTAAATGGAAATATAAAACTTGGATTTCATGAAATTGTTAACTTTTTATGGAGTTCTGTAGTTCAGTATTTTTTATAGTAGGTATATTTTCGTGCCATGTCTATATACTTAATAACAATAAATTTCTGTAAATCCTTATATTAACATTTTTGGCCACATCTATGGTATTTGAGCACATTTTAACATTCATAATATATGTATTTATTAACAAATTTACATGCCTCTGGAATATTGACATATGTATTTTCTATATACATAAAACATCATACAGTGTCGCATTTAAAAAATGTATCAAGGAAATAATTGATGCCCTGCTTGTTCCATGTCTGGCTGTGCCACAGAGATAGGCTTTCTATGTTGTTGAAAATATTATGAAAAAATAATCTATATTGTTTTTTCAAATACCTGTTTATACTTTAAAATTTCTTCAAAGCAGTATGATAGTTAAATTTAAATCCATGAATATCAATATAATATGTATTTGTAGCAATAAAATTACCTTAATTTTATCTCATTGCACGATGAGAACTATAAATAAATATAAACTCAATATCATAATCAGAGGGATTAATATTATTTTGCAATTCATAGCATATGATGTATGTAATCATACCAATTCTGATTCTTCCAAGAAATACCCCTCGGTGGCTACAGTCTTCAGTCTCTAGAAACCCGGGAATTGCCTAACACATTGGAATTACTCATAGAATAACATTTAGTAATTTACATGGTTCAAATAAAATATACACCTGTCATGTGACTGTAAATTTATTGTTATTACATATCTTCTTTCTGAATTCTTACTAACACCATTCAAGTTAAGAGTACCTAATTTTTTTGTAGAGAAAAACATATTTGTGTCTATTGGAGCTTTGAACCTTTTCTTCATTGAAATTAATTGAGATAGTTTATATTTCGAAATCAGATGCTATATATCAGTTTAAGACTACATTTTAACATTCAGTTAAAACATTCAAACATTACATTTTTTCTATCTTTGGCAACTGAACGCTAAACAAGGAGCTGAAAAAGCAAGCAGTTGGTTAAAAATAAAATTGTTCACCTGGCAACCCTACAAATTCCTCGTAAAATAACGGGTGATGCTGATGACCTTATTACATGGCAGATGTGGGCAGTCTTAAGTAGCATATTTCTTAGCTACATAAGTAATGAGGTGGCCCATTCATTGAAGTATTACTCATTGAAAAAACTGTATGATTCATTCTCATTAGTTATGTTATCAATCTATTGTTTTATCGCACAATTAAAAATATATGTTTTTTTGCTTGCAACATCCTGTAATGTCTGGGCTCATGCAAGTATCAAGTATGAAGTCTCAACTTTGTATCAAATTGAAGTAAATATTTCTTACTTATGAACCTCGAGTTTTATTTGAAAGAAGAAGAGGTTAACCCAAAGTCTGTTGTTTGTTTTGGTCTTTTGATAGTAGTGGCGAAAATGTAGGTTTTCTTACTTCTTCGTTTCTGTTTAGGGAGACAGCAATAGAAGTGGGATTGTAATGGTGGTTTCAGAGGTGTTGAACACCTGAGAATTTATCGCGAGATTGTCGTACATTTATTTTTATATGTGGGATTGGCCTGTCCAATCTGGTAAAGATTTTCAGTATGACTAAAATTGTTGTTTTATTAAAATAGAATGCGTATGTCACTTCTTCCAAAGGGTTAAAATATAACAATTTGTGTAGGTCAGCCACCCTCTGATGCATTGACGGCCCATTAATATTGCATATGTCCTACCTTAAAACTATAACACGCCACATGTGACGTACCTTCAAATAATGACGAAAATAGATATTAGTAAATAGTAATATCCGCTGTCGATCAAAATTAACTTCAAAACTACTTAAAATACTGTTTCTAAAAATGTGGAGCGTACAAATACACTCGTATGTACCTCTATAGTTCATCAACTACATATGTATATGTCATAGTTGATGCCGTTTCCTTTGGCAACATACTGCTTCCCTTGTTTCTTTCTCTTCCCCGCGTGTACGTAATAGACCCATTACTTTCAGTCTTGTGTTGTTAATGTCCATCGGTGATGGTGATCACTTATTAGGTGACCAGTCTGCTCGTTTGCCTGCTTATCACATGAAAAAATTCTCCAAATCCATAGTGGAAACTACATAAAATAATCTGAAAATCACATTTTGGTACAACCGCGATACGAGTCGGATTATTTAGTAGGTATTTTTAATTAGTACACGGTTATCAAAATACTGCCTCTATCAATTATTATCGATATAGAATACTGATTATAATTTGGTGTTCCATGTCTGTTAGATAAGATCGTGCAAACTTCTGGTTCAGCAAGTTGAACGCTAACAAACATTTATAAATAAGTCTTATGTTCTAGCTCGATTGGTGCAAAATATTCGAGGAATGCACTGAGTTGTTTGTGCTAAGGAATATAAGTTTATTAGAATTATGTTATGTCTAAAATTGTCGTTAATGATTGGCCCTGCCTGGCACTATGAAAAGATGAAGTACTTTTAACACAATTCAAAGCAAATTTTCTCATAAGAAATGTTTGCTCTCGAGTTTTGGATTAGGTGTATGTCCAATTTCGTTTTTGTCCATGCTTTCCACAAATTTGCGGGGGTGTCTTCGGGTAAGAATAAACTAGATGTCGCCTTCCATAGAAATTTATCCCTAAACACTGTCCGCATGAATATACACTGATATATCTTCATAGAGTTAACAATAAATAAAAAAAAGTTTAAAAAACACTCTACGTTCAACCTAATTACACCCATTGCACCTATTTCGTTGTCTATACTAATATTATAAAGAAAAGATTTGCTCGTTTGTTTGTTTGAATTAAATAGACTCCAAAACTACTAGACCGATTTAAAAAAAAACTTTTACCATTACAATCCTACATTATCCCTGGTGAACATATGCTATATTTAATACGAGAAAAAATAGGGATCCGCGGGAAAATTTCGACAATGTAACCCAACGTGTGAAAAAAGTACCAAAAAAAATCCTTATATCGCGTACGCTACGGAAATGATAGACAATAGAGCAAAGTAATGTACTAAAGTTTTATAGAGGATATCAATATATATAAATCCGTGATGGTGTATGTTTGACTGTTACAGTTTTCTGGTAACTGGTTCTTCTGAAGCGAAGCGAGGACAGTTTCTAGTACTAAATAATTTAAACATTATGGAACGTGTTTATATATTGGCTATTTGAAACGAATTAAACAAAATACCAGCTTTGAAGTGAGCTGGTATGTATGGACCCAATTATCTGTCGCTACCCAACATGAAAGGGGGTTTGGATCAGTTTATTTATTTATGGATTAGTTATTTATTTTAGTATAGGGATAAAGTGTTATATTAGAATTATTATAGATTAAAGAGTCGATATCAAGCACAAGGATTGATCTTGACGTATCACGAATCCTATGTAATCGAACACCAGTGGGCGGTCGGGAGTGATTCCCATGCGGCCGACCGTGACGACCCCACGATCTGCTTCGTTGATTGGCGGGTGTCTTGAGTAACTTGCAGCAGTATTGAGTATTGGGAAGAATATTCGTTTTTTTGTGACAATTACAAACATGGTACTGCTACCTATTCGTTGGCATATTTAGTCTGAGCCGAAGATTCAAGCAGAAGGCAATTTACATCACCCAATCAAACTCTTATTTGCTTGAATCGTATTGCGACCGGGGTTCGGAGTCAGGTTTCTTTTGTCCGAAAACGCATATTTGCCATTTGTTTCTTTATTTTGGGGCATTGACTACTTCTGATTATGCGGCTCTATTATTTTTGATGGGTTAACTACATAAAAATATCAGTCAAGTTCGAACCAATGTGCAGTATTAATGCTGCTTTTGCGTAATCTCCCCTTAATATCCCTTTTTTATTTGTTGTAATAGAATGGCTTTCAACTCTTTATTGACTCACTACTGAGCACGGGTCTCTCCTCATACCTGAAGCTTAGAACAAACTCCACGGTTCAGGCTTCCGATATGGTTTAACGATTGCTACCTATCGTTAACAACCATGACCGACAGGTTTACGTGTCCTCCGGTGCACGAAAGCGGTCATGATTTTTTTAACGTAGTGTCATCTATACTCATAACGACAGCGCGCTGCGTCAGCGCGAAATTTTCAATCACTTGCAATCGAAACAAGCTACCATGCTATGAACACCTGAAACGGAATGCCAACTTTTAATAGTATTCTAGGAGATATTTAGCTTATGTCTGGGGTACACGAAGTAATGTATGGAAATATGGATTTTTTATGAATATTTCACACCATTTACACATCGAGTAATCCGTCAGATTTTTTTTATGCACTTACTGAAACTACCGCTACCGTTATTACTGCTACCATTACCGTTAATATACCACGATAGGTACGTAATTTTGCATTGATTTTTCCCGTTCAATTTACATAATTATGCAGTGTGTTTATATTGTAACAATTAAATATAAACGTATGTGGGTACGTGCTTTAATCACATGTTAATTAATGGAATTAAATGGGTAATAGCTGTAGGTTTGTAAGGTTAATATGTATATCTCAGAGAATATTTGTTGTAGTCACTATACTCGGTGAAAATTCCAGATCGATTTGCACCGAGTAGATATTGTACCGAGTACACATTGGCACAGCGATAGAGCGATCGTAGTCTGAAATAACACAGTCTTCATGAACATGAACGAAGCCACGTATGGAAACTAGTAAACGAATCTAGAAATACATGTGCTAGGTGAAATGACCAATTATTTTTTTATTATCTGCACAACCGTCTAGAGAGTCTAATGTTAAAATAGTAAAGAAATTGATAACTGACAGCCGAAACGATAGAGGGAGAGGTTCTTGAATAGTCCTAGACCGGGAGGACTGACCTAACAAAAAAGATAGTGGGCATCTGCTGGATTGAGAATGCTTAGATCCGTTAAGGCACTTTAGCGCAGGTTAGGACGGCATGTCGAACAGAGAACATCCAAAATCTATAAGAAGTAGTGAACTCCAACACTTAGTAAGTTGTGGTTAAAAGTAGCAAAATCTTGATAATAAATCAGTACACAATCCAATGAAAAATTCCAAATAATTTCTCTGTAGACCATACCTATCTTACTATCCTCGCTTTTATAAAAACGTTTTGGCCATGACGGCTCCGAAAAATAAATTAAAATCCAATAATAAATTTCATTTGATCGACGTTATGTTCTCTTTTTACTTCCTACTTCTTGTTTGTAGTCCCCTTTTTCTACAAAAGTCATCAATAAATTATGTAATAATGTTATTCTATCATCTATGGTATGCGTAATCTCATTAAGGCAAAGGAATTTGTAATAAAAAGTAACATAACGTTCTAATGCACTTTTTCATTCGGACTTATAGTCTGAATAGACGGAGATACAGTTGACAGTGGCGTGACTATACGGTCTCATGAGTGGCAAAATGCCACGGGCCCTCGGTTTAGAGGGCCTCTGGTCTGAGGAGGCATCCGGTCTGAGAGGCGGCGAACTCTGAAGTGACCAGAAATGTAACCTAATTTAGTAAATATATAAACTTATATATGGACCTAATGTGACAATTTTTTGGGGCCCCATCCAACGAATTTGCCACGGACCTCAGGTGGTGTAGGTACGCCACTGATAGTTGCAGATTAATTTAGTGATAAATAAATGGCGTGTATCGTTTCCAGAACTTTGACAGATTAGAAGAGCGATGACAATTGGTTCTTTGACTGACTGATTTCTTTATGGAGTCCTTAGCTTCCAAAGACATGACTACTGTCCCCTTTGGTAACGATATATTACTCGTAAGTTGTCGTGATACAAAATTACCTAAAGCTACAAACCTAAGTTCGAACATGCCTCCCTATTTTATCAATGACTACTACTTGTACCCGGCGCGCGTTGCTACACATTAACTCATCAACCACGTGACCAATCGTTATCATTTTCGTACCAAAACCTTTTCCAGAGAATTTTGTACAACGTTGATACCAACATTGGTCCTCTATCTTCTACCATTACAGAGTATCATTAACTGCAGTTGTGGCTAGACAGACGCGATAAACAGATTGTAGAAACTAGCAATTGGACGCTTTGCACTTTCGCCCCTCCAACTAATAGGCGACCTTTTGCGAAGCCGACGTGACAACGTCAATTTTCGCGACCTTAAACACATTTTGATTGTGGCATTAGAAACGCGACGTGCTAGTAGTGAAAGTTTCGGGTTGACTCTGTATGGCAGGTGAAAATAATATATGCAACGTGCGCCTGCCTATTTTGTGTTCAGAAATATGAAATAGTAGCTTTTTCTCGCGATTATGTCCGCATGGTACAACCCTCGTTAAGTTTTTTTCCGAGTACACGTTCAAGTTTTAAAACCACATAGTTATCTAAAAACAACGAAAATGTTCAAATAGACAAATCTAAATTCGAAATGGAAGTAAGTACTTTTAAATTTGAATTTATAGCCTGCATTACACGGTAACCGTGTACTATTAATCTACTTCAAATCAGTTGAGCAGTACGCGTTAACTATCAATAAAATCCATACAAAAATGAATAGAAAATCAAACTGAACCTTATGAACGTTATTTTAAAATTCAAACCAAGTTGTTAGCATTCTTTAACAATATGGTTAACGATCAAGCAAAATTGTACTCAATGTTGTACAAGGATGGTTTACAATTGTCCGTTCGAATTTAAATAACATGACAAACAAATAATTGGTGAGCACAGAGAACGGTACACGTGTGTCAATTGTTCAATAGTATTCAACACTTGAGTTGACATTGTTAGAATGACTCGAATGAGAAGGATAAATTTCGGTTTCGACCCGTATACAGTCTTAACTCGACCAGGAAATTGAAAGACGGAAGGAATTGTCGACGGTTTTGTCGGTAGTAAATATGGGTTTTTTATGGAAGAAGTGATGGTAGGTGGTTAACGTAGTTTAAAAGTATTTGCAGATGCATTGCCGGCCAGAAAATTGTCCTTGTTAGTTTGATCAGTGCTAACCGACTTTAGGTTCTCAGTATCTCGTTTGGTTACCGGGATGGACATGCGAGACACTGGCAGAGACTGTACAGAACAGTAGATAATAGGAGATATATATTCCCTTGCATCTTTTGGTGTCTTGAGGGGTTAAACACATCACAATGTTGAAATATTAGAGGCTCTGTTAATCTCGTACTTTACGAGTAATCGGAAGGCAAACCTTTTTCGTCATGTGCTTCAACAGGCAAAGCGTTCAACGGGTATCAAATACAGTTATTTGTACTGTGTTGTACAGGTACGGGGCATCATGGCAAATAAACGTTCCTTATTCTTTCTTAACCCATTGTCCCACATGTGGACTTAAAACATAGTAGCAAAAGCGTTATGGTAGCTGTATCTCAGTTGACATTGACACAGGTTCAGAAGTGGGATTCTGTACCGTGTTCTGCCGGTCAACAGTTTGTGTCCAGATATCACAAGGATTGTTTCTTAGTTTATTTGCTGTTCAGCTCAATAGCTATCCGAAATTCAGAAAACCTTATGTGGGCTTTCTCTACTAAAAGATTTAATTTGTAATATTCCTGAGAATAATTTAAATTTAAAGATCGACCACAAAACTACTAGCCTAGTCCTCGCCGTTTTTTTAATATTAATTGTATGTGTCGACACCATCTATGTTACGAGGTTTCCTAGTACGGTACACATGTATTTGTACGGGACTAATACGCCTAGTCACCATATATACTTAGCCACAATAACGTTGTAGAACGCTCTGATCTGTACTTATATATGTTTTTTATTTATCTGTCAGTACAATTGTGAAATATGCACAGAGTAATTATGAATACGGGTAAGTGCGTGTTCTACTTTTATATTAATATTCTCGCCTTGGCCGACTGGTTTCACATCCTGAGTAGAGCTCGTAGCCTCGTGTGTAACGGGTAACTGGTTTCAAGATTGTGTTAGACACAATGATGTTTTATTGCCAATTGGTGTATTGTGAAAGATGTTACGAGTTTGTTGATAACAGGATTTTGTCAATGGTTTGCTTTGATTTCGTAATTGTTAGCAAGTTACCTTATTATCTCTGTCATCAATTTTGTTTGGTTCAATATTGTAGAATTTTTCAATTTGATTTAAATTTTTTAAAAGATTTCTGATACTGGATTAATTCTGGTGTATTACGGATAATTTGAAGTTTACACGTTTATCTTAGAAACTTGTTAGTAAAATTACCAGGTGTGTTGTAATGGCAAGAGTTTTCATTAAAGTTAAATATATTGTTTGCTAAAACTCACCAAAACATTTAGTAAAACTAAAAATATATAAGTGGCAATAAATCATAAAAGTTACAAAAAAATATTGAAACTGTAAACTGCAGTTTGTTGGATGCTGAAAATAAGATTCAATTTGTTTTGGAAGTAATCATAAAATAGGAGTCTATTCTATTCAATCGAGTGAAACACATGTTCCGGTGTTAAATACATCAGCTGCTAATCATAACGATGTTATGTTTCCTGCGCGCCTGCACGCGAAGCTCCGTGTTTGTAAACAATGGCTCAGCTTGGAGTGAAGCACCCACCGTTTGATAGAAGTCGCCAGTAATCCGGTACTCGTACATCGGTTCACTGATGAGGTAAAAGCAAAAGAATAATGAAGAAGCTGGTCAAGATGTATCAGATGAACCTAAAATTGGGTTTATTATTAGATAATAGCTGTGCCCGTAACTTTGTCCGCGTGTAAATTATCAAAAAGTTATGGTTCACTTCACAGATTTATAATATATTTTATCTAAGTTACTCGGCTATTAATTCAACTATCAGCCAGTGAATGTCTCGTCAAAATCGGTCCAGCCGTTCCAGAGATTAGCCGGAAAAGACAAAGAGACTGACAAAAATTTAAAAAAACTCTTATTTTGGTGTATGTACCGTGTACATATGCATTAAGTAAAAATTTTAATATGAGATACAGAAACCCCAATTTTATTTATTTGTATAGATAGGAGGGCTCCGCTTCTTGAAGTTGAGCTCCGTAGTCAGATCAGCTCGGTGGTCAGTACTCGAATCACTCGAATCTCGCATCAATCGAAACACACACTTGCTAAATTTCACGGTGAAGGTCTACATTTGTATGGAACTAGGTTCTTAGGTTCTATTACAGTTCCTGTATGAGACTTTCCAATTCATTTGTTTGTGGTGGTATGGACTTTTTATTTAGACATAACTTGACGGCCTTGTAGTGTAATTGTTAGTGACCCTTAATGCGAAGAATGTCCCGGCTTTTTCGGCTTGATAATAATGTCAGATAAACGTTTGTTTTCGGGGTGTGAGTGTTTTTGTGTTCATACTGTTAGCGACAGGCGTTCCTAGTAAGAGGCTGGTAGTGTGGTAAGGGGTCTTTTATTTAATATTTTTTATTAAGATTTACAAGAAGAATATAAGACATGAGACATAAGACATGACAGACATGGTTTAACTACCGCAACGCTGAACTACCTAACTTCGTAATATTTTCATCTTACCCAACTTCCACTAATTATTGACGTTGACATGTACGGTCAGTAAAATCTAAATCACTACAGTTCTAAGTTGTTTTCGTTCTAAATTCGTTTTCTAATTGAATGTAACCGTTTTACTACTTACGATGCAGTGTACTATACTGTGCCTGTACTAGCTTTTGGGTATTCTGACTATGCAATACAACACGACAGGTTTAACAAATTTGCTCCAAAGAAAGTATTGAACAGTCGTCTCCTTTCTTAGTATAAGTATAGTATAGCGGTTTACAAAAAAAAATTCATTGTCACCGTCGCGTTCCGGTCATTATAGTCATAATAGGAAATCTATATTATGTACAATAAATTAATAGCCGTCAAAATTATTGAATGATATATCACCAGGATCAATGTTGTCCACCAATATCAGCAACACCAAGACCACGAGTCAAAAAGAAAGCGAACACCCAGAATGTATTCTGAAATTTGAATCTCATGTATTTGGTCCTTCGAGTCTCAGAGACCACACTTTCTTACTTGGAGGTAGCTTGCTGGAATGAAAACCCACACAGATTCATCACCTTGCAATTTTTAGGTCTAAGATAAAATCAATTTCGTCACCTATCCGTTAGAACACTCCATCGCTGTCACTTTTCTGACCGCCCACACGTCGCATTATCGTGATTCTCTGCCACAATACACTTTCGATATTTCATGAGGCGCTTCGAATGGAGAGCAAAAAATAACTAGCTCATTACAGCGTGGGCTAACTGTATTTGAAACTGACTTCTTTGTGAGTGATGCCAAGTCAGCAAGTCAGTTGAGTGCTCTAAGACTTTTTGGTCCTTTAGTGACCAGTCTTGTTAAAAGGATGTTGTACAGAATCAAAAATATGGCCGACCCCGTGCTGGGAAAGGAAAATAATCATAACAACTTTTTTTAATTGAACAATGGAGTAAACCTTTCAATACAAGTTAGTTATAATATTACTTACTAGTTTCATGTGTCAGTTGTCATGTGTTGATAAAAAGTAGCCTATGTGTTATTCCAGATTATAATGTACTTGGATACACCGCATAATCTAGGATGCGCGTTCGGAAAGGAATGGAAAGGATTGATATAGAATAAAAAACTAATAAGCGGCGTATCAACTATCTCTGTGCCAATTTTATCTTATCACTATCGGGATAAAATCTATCCCGATCCGTTTACTTCCTGAATGTGGCCTAATTACGGCGCTATTCACGCAAATAAGTTATCCCATATAGCATTCGAATATTAAAATAGAGATTCCCCTTAAAATAGGACGTTGATCTATATTTAGAAGTTCTGTTGGAATTAGTTCAGTTGAGTGAGTGGCGTTCCCATAGTTTTCTAAATTGGGATGCGCTTCCCCATTCCTTTTCCTTTATAGTTTATTTTTAACGACTAACATTCAGCTGTTCCACTAATAACCAAGGCATACGTTACTAATCAAATTTCCGTTCAATGTAATTCTGTAATCCAATAATAACAAACGAACGTAGCTAAGGTTCGTGTTTAGAGTTACTAGAAATATGCAGAATTGTACTTGAGTAACTGTAATAAATTTTGAAAGAATGTGTTATGTATTTTTTAATTTGTAAGTACACTTATTCCTTTCAAGAGCTTTTGGATTGAAAAACGCTGAGATAATATTCAGAACATGGGTTAAATTTATGTGTTTTATTTTATACTTTGTGCAAGTTCGATTTGAAATTTTTACCACATACAAACTTATCAAGTTAGGACAAGAGTTTATTTTGAATAAGACCTTAAAAGTTAGTTCCATATTAAAACGAAATACCTTTGTGGTTTTCATAACATACATTTTCGAATACATCAAGACGTCAACCGAAAGGAAAAGAGAAGGAAGAACACAAAAATTGCCGATATTAATAAAGAACTCACACACGTTTGCTTTTTTATTTCTCAAACAAATAAAGCCCCAGAAGTGAGGTAGGTAAGTAAATGTTATCGGTGTATGATGTCGGTGCAACAGAACCGATAGTAATTAATTATGTTCAGTCAGCTGTCTGTCATTATCGTTAACGTTCAATTGTTAGCTGGCGTCGTGCGTGAGAGATGACGTCTTCCTTAAAGTGAAAGAAATTGTTGGTGAAAACCTTAACAGATTTATTACTTCCTATGGTTAATAGACTTTAACTTTTAGCTTTTGCCGCCTTTAAGAATATGGCGTTTTTTTGTATTTCTGAATTTCTCCGAAATTGTGAGCTAAGTGGTAAATACCGAAGAAGTACTTTTTGAAAAAATAATCTTTGTTTTGTTAAATGTGAGTAGAGCAACGAAATTACTGGTACATAGCTGGTCAAGAAGGACCTGGGAAGCTTCTAATAGAATGAATATGTGATAAGAATTTCATCGAGGCATTTATTATTTTCAGGAATTTATTATGAAGTTCCATATTAACTCCCATCACTAACTAAGAAAGGTTTTCTTTGAATATCCAACTACCTTTTTAAAAGACCAGTTTCTCGACTTCATTTAGCTTATCTTTCAAAACGTAACATACACTTGTAATTTTAACAAATGTTTTTTTTACATTTTAACAAATGATTTTTTTACTGGTAACAAAATAAAATTCAAACTGAAATAAGAAGGAGGAGATTCGGAAGACCAGAAAAATTCAAACAAACAATCAAATCTTTCCCCTCATATAGTAATCATATAGTACTTACACTACTACCTTTTGCCTGCGACTACGTCCGCATGGAACCGTTTTCATTCGCACAGGTCGAAATCTTTGGAACGCTATTACAAAAATATTTTTAAGTACATAAATACAGAGCACTTCCATGGCTTATCTTCGACGATGAAGGACTTTAATACAAATTTCCATCGCTTATATCAACCTCTTGAAAACATATTTTTGTAATAAAAAGCGTAACTTGTTTTTTTATTCATTTGTAACTACAAATTTTCATCAAAATTAGTCAGGTGTGAAATCGTAAAAAATAAAGTAACTTTCACATTTATAGTCAGTAAAGATGGAGATATTATAGATAACATAGACAATAGACGGCGCTAAATTGACGTCACAAGCATCATTTATTTACCCAAAATGATTCACCAGAGCGGAGATAAAAGCAATATCTGTAACAAAGGAATATTTCTCGTGACCCCCGACTTATATTAATTACTTTGTAACGAATTATATATTGAAGATTGGCGGGTAATTGATCATGACGTCAAGACGTTAAATGTATCCTACTTTGTTAAATTTTGCAGCTCAAATTATTCTCTTGTTGAAATTACGTTTTTTAAAGTGTTTAGTATTGGGGGGCTTAGAATACTAACCCCAATGGCTGTCGGCGATTAGAAGGAGATAGAAATGTGCTGTCAAAGGATTCATCGTGTTCCAGCTGGAGGCTTAGGAGCCAGTTCTCTTTTTCTCCCTGTCCTTCAGTACGAAAGGATTTCATTCTTCTTCTGTAATCCATTCTAAAATGTTATGTTGTTGGTGTGTATGTCGTCAGTTATTATCGTTATTGATTCCGGTTGCTTCATCGATATAATGATTCCTTTGTTTGTTTTTCTTATCCGCGCGTGCGGGTCTATTCATTCCTTCCTAGCAGGCAACGTGTTAGTAACACCCTAATCTGGTGCTGTTAATGTCCATGGGCGATGGTGTTCGCTTATCCATCGCTCGTTTGTTTACTTATTACAAAAAAAGTTGAAAGACAATAAGCAATTATTTTGGAATAAATTTTGCAAGCAAAGTTGTTCCGCCGTTCCTGTAATTTGTATCCCTTACTTGAATACTAAATTCAGTCCACGGTTTCGCCCACGTGTTAGGTACGTTAATGAAAAGTAATGCGTGTTATTTCAAAGTAATCTATCTCTGTGCCAAATTTAATTCAGATTCGTTTTGTAGCTTTTGCGTGCAGGAGGCCGAAACATCCATCCAACCTTCCTCACAAACTTTCGCCTTTATAGGCAATATTAGGAGCTTTATACATATCTGTAACCTTAATTAATAGAGATTTTGTCTGCGTATTCGGATTCCGCACTCGATTCGCGGTATGAGCTGATATTTAACGAATAAGATTTGTTCTCCTTTCGTGTGTGATATTTGCACTTCCCATACCACTCACGATAGAAGGAATCCTATGTCTTTGAACATGTTGGCAGGTTTAACTTGTTGGCTACAGTCTTTAAAGCTTTTAGTTTCCAAAGCGTTTTGAAATATAGAAAACAGTCAAAAATACTGATATATTTACTTCCTAACTAAAGAATCTTTTTTTTAATATTTATTAGCATAACAATGAAGTGTATTTCTGTATTGAGCATTTGTGAAAGTACCTTCACGTCGTAAATGAATTATGTGAAAATGCTTTTAATAAATATATTATGTACTAAGAGTCAATATTACCTAAACACAGATTATGATGTGGAATTGAATAAAGTTCGTATTGTAGTGAAGAAGCTATGCTTTTCTAAAGCGATATTATTATTACACGGTATATGTTGTACATTGGCAATGTGACCTATGTGTTGTGTGTTCATAACATATTATACATGTACTCATTACCTACCTACAAATGTGTTACTTATTTAGTATATATAGGTAATTACATGTGAAAACAGTCTTTAGTCTACCGCTTTTCGTGTATATCTTTTTATCTTACTGGTTGATAATGCATTATCCTCGCTAATTGTACTGCGATATTTTTATTTATGGTAGTCAATAAAGTATAAATATAAATTAAAAATATATATAATAATGCAATGTAAATCTATTATTCGGTGGAAAATAACTACTCTCTTTTCTGTAAGATTTTTTTTTACTATTTTATGGTAATCGTAGTTATTTAACTGCCGCACTTAGAGATGTCAAAAGTTACTTAAAACGCTCCGTGGTACAAAACCTATGTACATATCAAGATACTGCCCACTTTCCGAGTTGGATCGACATGCGTAATAACTGTGTCGTATTTTTTTTTATGATAAAATAGATCTTATTTAGAAATATATATATATATATATGTTTTTTTTATTACATTATACACGCAGGTACTGTTCACAAGCGATTTATTATTTTCATTTAAATAATTATTTTCCTTTTTTCTATGTTGTCGGGACTTCAGTTTTAGCCATATGTGCTGATTTCTTTTTTAACCAAAGGTAGAATAGTAGATAATGTTAACTCCGCTTTTTGTATCACATTTTATTTGGTCTTATAAAGGTTAAATAAAGAAATAAAAACGACATTAAAAAACTGGTCAGTGACTTGGTCGGGTATGTGTACTCCTTAGTGGCTTTTCCTAATGACAAGTGGACACTATCAGGTGACCCGTATTTCTGCTCACCCATCGCTTCGCATCGAGTATAGTACAACTTTAACTCCACAATTAATTATAAATCAATTACGTACTTTGGCGACACTGTTTTCTATCCGTGAACTGTATATCTCTCGACATTGACGATAATATAATTGTTTACGTAACTAAGATCAATGCTAGTTGATTCAGATTGCCACAGAGTAAGTTGGCAGAGGTTCCGTTGCCAGTAAGTTGAGGCTATGGCATATCGAGACCTCTAGTCTAGCTTTTTTACTACATTATAGACTTTGCCTTAGGTGTACTTTGGGAAGGGGTAGTTGCCTCCTGGAATCTGCGTGCATACCTATAATAGTTAGGAACGGAAAACTTGAAAATCATCAAATTTGGATAGAAAAAAATCCAGATGGAGTTTGCGCCGACTATAGGTTATAATATTTGCTGAAGTCCTACGTATTTTATATAGCATTACACTAAAGTTTTTTTCTTAATATTAAAAACGAAATAATATACATATTGGACAGATATGATTCATATATATGTATTTAATTTATAATTATGATAATCAAGACTTTCTTTCCTCGCATAAAATAGAAACAAATGTATTCATAATAAGTAGAACTATAAAAACAATTTCGAAATAATAATTTTGTAAAAACAAAGCAATGCGTAATATTCGTGTGTAAATTCGTACATAAACTAATGCGTACTATTCGTGAATAAATAAATAGAATTATAAATCAAATATTTAATTAAATAAATAAATAAATATGTAGGTATCTTTCTATTAGTATTAAAACTTATTAGTATAAAAATGTATGATCAGTAATTTTAAATTCTAGTTAATATTAACATTGATCATGACGTCTGCTGACCAGAACTACCAGAAGGCTGGAACCTATTTTGCTCAGATAATTAGTTTAGCTGTTCAGCTAGGTTTGTGTACCAGAAATGCTGCCAGCGTTTTTGGTACAATGGCTATGTTAAAAGTTTATATATTTTTTAATGTAATTATAATTTATTTTAATTTGGTTCAGGCTCAACTCCCATTTTGTTTAATTTAGATATCTGATTTGTAATATCACAAGTTTTGAGGCTATTTCTTCTTGGAGTGTTCCTTAATGAAGTCTGGAAAGAAAGAATGCCAATATTAGCAGTAACATTTATATCGCATTGAGAGAAATCTAACATTCGGTATGTCACTAATTTATACATACTTTGATTTTAAAATATTTCTTAACTAGTCTCTTCCCGCGCCTTCTCCCACGTGGTACGTTGATAGAAAGTAGCCTATAGATGTGTTATTGAAATGAAGTGAAAAGAAAAGTATTTATTTCGTTTTATGAAACAATAGCTTAAATTAACAATAAAAAATAAAAAAATGAATAATAAAAAATCCCTATATCAGTTACGTGCAATAACAAAACATTTTTAATAAAATTATATTCCAAACTATATCTACCTCTGAGGCCAAATTACTATCAGATCAGTTCAGTAGTTTTTGCGTGAAAGAGTAACAAGCATCTATCTATTCATCATCTGTCTTCACAAACTTTCGCATTAATAACTACTATGTACTTTTAATTATATGCATTTTAGTAGGAAATCAATAAAATTATTTTGAAAACGGTATATTGTATTTTTTTGTTTAACAGTAAAAAGTATAATTTAGATAAAACAGTATAATAGTATTTCAGTATAGTTGGCAAACCTATCCTAGACAGCAGCTATCCAGCAGATGAGGATGAAGCAGTAAGGAGAGGAGAAGGATGAGGGCTCCATCATCTGTGAAGACTATCCGGACCGGACATATGTTATCTTAATGAAATTAATCAGTTCAACATTATAAGACATTTTAACTTCTGAGTCAACTGTACCTATTTTTGATTATTATTTTGATAAACTGGATATGACCAAACCTAATGGTTTCATGACACAGTGACCAGATGACACGAGTAACGAAAACACGCTTATAATGTTACACCGGTATTCATCGACATTACTTATCTCGTGGCTGTACACAGCTTCTGAACTTGGGGAACCAGGGACGAACTAGATTTTTTTCTGGGTTTAATAATATCATGTAACATTTTTTCAAAAACATGGATGATTTTCCCCCATGCCGCTTATGCCCTCTATCGGAACGACCATGCTTAGCTCTCTCTTGACTAACTTAACAACTAACTAACTAACTAAATTAATTCGCAATACCTTAACATTGGTTAATTAAACCTGATTAGAAGACCACGCAGTCAGTTTCAATGAAAATTTGAGCTCCAGTTATTTTTGTTCTAAGTATCGAATCTTTTAATTATGGTTGCATTATCGTGGACATAGATTTTCACGTATTTTTAAGGACATTTCTTGATAAATGAACAGGTGGTGCCATCTATTGATATTAGTTGAGTGAAATGACGCTAGGTGGCGGTCTTAGTAATTTAAATTCATTGAGGCGAATTTTCTTAAATGCGTCTAAAAAAATATCGGGTATGATTCACACAATGTAAATTTATTAATGATTTTTGAATTTGTTCCAATTTATTTTAGAAACAAAATATTTAATTTAATAACATTTTCGCCCAGTTACCACTAAGTCTGTTGTCGTTTTATTTCAGAAATCTCAGAAAAAGACTAATACGGGTTTATGTTGTAAAACAGTTACTGCACTCAGTGACATAACTACGTTAAACTTACCGCAATATCATCAACAATGGCGATTGTTGACCCAGTGCTTTGTAAATCTTATTACACGGCCGAGATTGCATCGCGGTAGCTGATACCACCAAGACAATGGTTGTAGGCTTGCTTGGTTCAACTGTGTCTTTATGAAATGTTGGTTGCAGTCGGGCACCTTGTAAATTTGGAAATGTATTTACTTTGCAAAGGACATTGGCAAAACGACATGATCAGGCCCAGCCAAAAAATCCATAGTATTATGAAATTGAGAATTATACAAGTATATTTATTATAATTTTAATTTATTGAAGGACTTTGTCGCTAAGTGACCACAAAGACCTGTATAATCCACTAAATACCTTAATTACATATACTATATTATGTATCTTGTACATTTCTTAAAGCTAAGTCAGCCATTTTGTAAAAGGCTATTGCTACTTTACTTTACGGAAGAGCCAATGTACAGTTTACATACCCGACATCTTAATTATTACAAATATCTGAGGTTCTAAATGATTCGTTGCGGACACATTCCATCAGAATGTGTTGGACATCTTCAATGAGTCCACAATCCTCGCAGTTTGGAGATGGCATTTTCCTCGTAAAATATGCAAATTTGTTTGATGGAATGTGTCCGGAACATAACTAATTGAATTGCTGACAACCAGCAGGGAGAAAAAGTTAAAATGATACTACATATAAAATTTGGTTATGATTTTGCTATTTCCAAGATGATGAAGGACTTTTAGCCCCTATGGCTGTACCCAGCGCGTCGCTACGCATGAACTCATCGACCATAATAATGTTTGGCCGATATTATTTTGGTACCAAAAACTTTTCGAAAGAATTCTGGATAAAGTTGCTTAAGACTTCAGAAGACTATTTCCTACCGTTTCTGGTTTTATGAAGGACAAACAGATATACATTTATATATAATGTTTTTAGATCTGAACTCCTTTAAGCCTTTTTTTGGGAAAAAATGTAGCCTATGTTTTTCCTAGCTTATTTATTTATAACTTTTTTCAAAACCAAGTTGGGGTTACAAAGGGCGGATTTAATGTCTAATGGCATTTTCTGTAATAATAAACTAATGTGTTTTATGAGTTTCTACCTCTGTACCGAGTCTCATTGAATAGACATACTTATAATGTTAGTAGTAAGGATATAGGAGTGCTGACATTTAAGCTGACTGCGAATTTAATTGAGAGGTCAACTATGTAGTCAGCGACCTACTGAATTAGGGACGATTAAGTCGAGTGTTAAAATGCGAGATGTATCTATTGCAATTGTAATTGAGAGTAATATTGACTGAGTACGCAATAATGCTGACGGTTTTCACAGAGGTTCAATCTGGTGGCCCTAAAATGTCGCTGTTAAGGCTAATGTTTACATATTCACATAACTTTTCGCCAAGTTTATTCAGTCTGTCGTAGGCCTTGGAGTGTACGGGAGTGGTGCTGGATTACCATACTTTTGAGAACTTTATTCGGATTTGTCGTATTGTTAAGTTAACAGCAAGTTAAAATAAGAACGACTAAAATATGACAAGATCACTCAAGATACGCAACGTGCAAACTATTAGGCACTCACTGCTTACAGTACACTAGTACTTGCCAACAATATCTATTCCAACTATGCAATTTAACTATTCAATGTATCTGTAACCAGTAGTGAATTGGCGTTAAGCCGAGACTTTCCTCCAGCCATTATTACGTATTGAGTGACACGCGAAACCGATTCAGAATCACAATGGCCGATAGTCCACAAAAAGAAGCTAAAGGCGCTGCCAGATACCGACGTGAATACAATCCGGATACTATTTCCGGATTGTAATAGAGGCATTCAATTACTTATTTGTTACAGTTATGCGTGGTTTTGTAGTAGGTTATAAAAGAAAACGAATGTAAAAACGCCTATTTTGCGTCTTGTTTAAGTCATTTCAATTTGCGAACCCACATTGGCATTAATTATACTTAATTAAATTCTAGTAACGCAAGCTGGATTACAAATAATTGTAAATTGTATCTTTAATCAAACATTTTATCTGTAAACAGGTACTTACGATTTATTGACTGTTGTATCAACTCAATTGCACGGATTATGGTCACGGCAAGACTCCAAACAATATAAAAAACAATAAACATTGAGTATCTGTTGATATTAAAAACGTAGCTTAATTCAATTTCGAAAAAAAAATTATTGTAAATTGCTCATCAGTTTATTAAATAGTGATATCTGTTTATTATTCTTTTAAGTAGTATCTTTTACCAACTTTAAAGTCAATATTAGTTCTATTTAAATATTAAATAATACTTAAAACTATTTTTGCGTCTTTGATTGTTATTTTTTTATTGTGGTGTCTAAAAAAAGAGTTATAAATAAAGTACAATTGCCGTGGACGCATTACGTCGAATGAACACTTGCACGATATTTCCGTATCGTCGCAGTACCGTAAGAGTGCAGTGTGGCAGTGGGCTAAGCTGGCGTGCTAAGTGCCCGCTACCTGTTCAATATAATTGCAGTAAAAGGTATATAGGTATACGTATACAAATTAAAATCTTTCTCTTTGCGTTCCCACACGGTTTAAAGTATTTTTTCGCCTAAAGCAGCACTTTCGTTTTTGTGAAACTTTGTGACTATTGCTTGTGAAATATCCTTCTATTTTTAGATTGAGTTTATTGAAAATGTAAGGTTCTTCTTAGGTTAAATTGTAATGTTTTTATATGATCTATGAAACTGAAATTTCATATTTGAAATGTTTATTAGGTACTTCTTGTCCTATTAATAATATAAGTAGGATTTTTTAGGGTGGATAGGTGTTTATTTGTCTTTCACGCAAAAAGTACTGCACGGATCAAAATTAAATTTGGCACATAGGTTGTGATCTGGAATAACACATAACCTACCATTTATAAACACACCACACGAGTGAACCTATTAGTGTAAAATTAATTTATTCTTTATTTATCGAAACTATTTTCTCTTTCAGGACGAAAAAATCTACGACACACCATGCGGGACCCCGCCGCCTAGTTCCCCAAAACTGATGAAGACTGAATTTCAAAAGCTAAGGGAAAGCTTTGAAAAACCTGAAAAAGCGAATCCTTCTAGCACTAAACTAGACAATGAGAGCCAGAACTTAAAACATGACACGAATATTAAACCAGTGATTTTAAACGAGAAACCAACTTCTTTACCACCAAAACCTATCTTGGCCACGAAACCGAAGGTATGGAAGTCTTCGGAGAATGTCAATGAAGAATTTAAAATAGCGAAGAGCAATGTGGAGAAGAAGTTCCAGACAGACGGCAGGCGGTACCGGAGGTTTGAGAAGAATGAAGCCAGAAGGTGTGGACTCAGTCTTCCAAAGGATCAGCTTGATGTGGATAAAGAAAATGTGAGTATTTTACACTTTAATTATGCAATATAACTTCAACTCATTAATAGCCCATTAATAAGCATGGGCCTCTCGTCTTGGATGATGAGGCCTGGAATATTTAACACGCTGCACGAAAGCGGTGGTCAAAGTGGGTCGAAAATTCACTGTCTTTCATTAATAAGTACTTAGTAACGAATTATTTACAAGCTTTTACTTAACTTGCAGTGTATGTTTGTATATTAGTATATTTGTTTGTT
>DWJZ01001175.1:0-24964 GCA_018249125.1 Asbolis capucinus | reverse complement strand
GTTATGCTAGTATATATTTGATTGTTACTTTGTTGTATTTGTAATACATATATATTGGTTAATTGATTATGTCGCTATACTAGATTTTAAGTATTTGTTGTAACTAAATCAGGTGTCTACATAGAACGGTAAAGATCACAGAATATTGTGACGTATAGACCGTTTTCACACTTTGCTCCCAAAATCGTAAAAATAAAACGAAAACGAAGATTCATTCATGTTACAAAAGGTCGTGATACTCTTTATAAGAGTCTTATGGTAATTATTTATATTATTAGGGTGGAACTACATATTTAGGGCAGAGGAAATTAGAAAATAATTTAATAAAATTCCAAAAACGGACATGAAATATATCAACATACACCTTGGTCCACCATGTTGATACCTGTCAAATGATGACCTCATTGATATGCTATCTGACCGATTAAAACTGATATTCTCCACCGTCCCGCCGCCATTTGCGTGTTGTGAGTCGGCTGGACTGCACGCCTGTTCCATTTAAAAATATTAAAGTGACGTAACCCTGTAGTAGTGTGAGTGAACAACCGTGAATGTGTGATGTATTTACTTGTGTTAGTGTGTGCGTGCGCTGTAGCGCAGGCGCAGGTTTTAGATAGAGTAAATACGACTCAAGGTGTAGTTGTGGGTAATTATGTAAACGCTAGGTACTTGGCGTTTTATGGGATTCCGTACGCAGGTTCTGTCTCTCATGAAAATAGGTTTAAGGTAGGTTATCACGTACCAATTCTGCACCAAAACTAACTTTCGCTCGAATTATATGCTCTGAATCCTACATGATTAGGTTTGCTTACAATTTTATCACTTACGTAACAAGGAATATATAAGGTGAAATTCGCGTCGAGTTTCATAGTAGACAGGACTACAGCGCGTTTAAGTAAAGAGAGTTTCGTTGTCATCTACAATTGAAATAATCCTGAAAATTACTACTACTACTTTGCTACTACTTTGCAAACGCAAAGTGCTCGTAGCTATACATTATATTTCAGACTAGTTTTCGCCCATAGCTTTGCCCGCATGACAAGTTGATAAAAATCCCATATGTAGCCTATGTGTTACTCCAGACTGTATTCTATATCTGTAGTTTTTGCATGAAGTAGTAACAAAAATACATTGATACATCCCTCACAAAGTTTCGCATTTATAATTTCAGTAGGATTTTAAACATAAATCGTCGTAGTCTGTTCATTTTACTCTTATTCGGGTGCTCACGATATAACGCTTCACAATACGTGAACACGGCCCATGCAATTGGGTCAGATCATCCTAGTACAATAAAAAATATTGTGAGTACGCGTATACTGTACACGTTATCGTTCAAAAACTATGTAAATGTCTTCATTAAGTCAATACGCTAATGCTAAATTTGTGTAAAAATGACGAGTCTATACTTTTCAGCCACACCAAAACTTTATATTTTAATCTTTTTTATCTTTTATCAGCAATGAATTCCGGGCACGAGGTGTGGAAAAGATAAAAATAATAAGGCGAATTCACATTTTTGCTACATCAGAAATTACTTATCAAGAATTCTTATAAATAATAATAAATATCTTTGCACAAAACCCACGGTTATCTGATGCCAAACTAAGCGTTAGCTTGTGCTATGATGATCAGACAACTAAGAACATACTCGTATGTACATATATATTTAGAAATACATAGTTATATAAATATATCACACACAGAACACACTGCTCCTCACAGAAATGTTAGACCTGGGTGAGAATTCAACCCACGACCTTCAGTGTAGCAGTCAGGCTCACTAGCCAATATGATATGTCAAAAATATTCCTTTTATTACATCATGGCATATATTTATTACAAGCGGTGTCAGCGGCGATAATTTGAAGACTAAATACATCGTTGTGGTCGCAAGCGTGTACGTTTTGTTGCGAAGCACTTAGAACTATGAGCGTGTATAATATCTTCTAAGATATTTATTGAAATCAAATGATGTCAAGGACAATTTTGTTATAAAGAAACACTTGTGATGAATAAAGTATTCATTGGGATAAGAATTTATAACATGTCTATA
Source organism: Asbolis capucinus (assembly GCA_018249125.1). Classification (NCBI taxonomy): domain Eukaryota; kingdom Metazoa; phylum Arthropoda; class Insecta; order Lepidoptera; family Hesperiidae; genus Asbolis; species Asbolis capucinus. Next base: position 22,908 of record DWJZ01001175.1, on the reverse strand, counting down.
AAAATACCTTCGCAAATAATTTTCGACTTCGAAAAAAGGAGGATTTTCTCGATTCTATTGTATTTAATTTTTTATTAATTCATAGCATTTTACCGGGTGTACCGATTTTGATTATACTTTTAGATTGGAAAGGGAAATCTGATTCCATTTAAAAGTGATGAAACATCGGACGAATAATTTTTAAGTTATCGTTCGAATTTATCAATAAGATCGAAAATCCATTTATAAGTTCGATCCAATAATACGTAACATAATATATTTTAGTGTTTTGGAATTTTCGTGGGGTGGATAAAATAGGGGATGCAAACAACAGTATGCATATACATACATATTCCATGTCGACGTAGCCACGGGAAAAAACTAGTATTCTTCACTAATTTTGCCATTAATTGTCTTAACAATTTTCTAAACAATGGCGATAAATGTTGTTAACATTGGTTTATATAAACATGTTTAAGTGGAACTATTTCCATTATTTCATTAGTAACACATACATATATTGGAATGTTTGGATAAGGAATACTAATGAATATACAATATGTAACAGCCTTACTTTGAGCATTAGCAGCCTAGGGACTTGAACATTGGAACTTCAACCACTTACCGCTATTCCAAGCTACGAGTATTATTCATATCCTTCCACATGTGGCCCCCGTGCTACCTCACACTTTCTCATTGGATCTACATAAACCGCAACATAACGAACATTAAGTACGACTGTATTATTCACAATGACTCACTTTCCTTAAATATTATCAATATTGTTTTCGTGGTGTGCATCACTTGGGAAGTGGATATTTCCGGATTTCGACTTAAAACTACTAGCGTTTTATCTATCGTGACTTCATTTAATGGTTGAACAGGTACAATGCCCACAAAAGTGGTTTAAATAAAATAAATAAATATCCTTGGACAACTCACACACGTCCATCTGAACCCAAACTAAGCGTCAACTTGTACTAAGGTGATCAGACAACTGATATACATACATATATACTTTTAAATACATACTTAAATAGATATTTGTATTATATACCCAGACACCCAGAACAAACATTTCTGTTCATCACAGAAAAGTTTGACCTGGGTGGGAATCGAGCCCACGACCTCCGGTGTAGTAGTCAGGTTCACTAACCGTTAGACCAACCGGCCTGTCAAATTTAAGTCTTGGTTTTCTGTTTGATATTACTACTACTATTAGTAATATTGCTAAGGGTAGGACACTTCCTATTTCGTCTAATCTAACCTGATAGTTAGATACGTGATCAGGCCAGGCGTTCGGGTCATAAGTCCATGATATCTGATTTCAAGTGCAGAATAACCCTGTTAAAGAGTATATAAAGCCAAAATCTGTGTGATTTTTTTATTTTTAGGTATCTGACTAGTATATGTTCTTGTTACCAACATCTTAATGAGAAAATTCCTTTAATGTATACACATGCAAATATGAATAGATAAACCTTTTAAAATACATACACAGCTCCTTACAAGCAGATGACTCGGTCTTCTTATCTGAATTAGATTCCAGTCCACTGCTTCTCTTCAACATGGGCTGGAAGGTGTCAGAGTTCTGCCTTCTCAGCACTTCCCTCCGTCCATAGCATTCTGAAGTCCTAATTCTCACTTCCTGCTGTTCTATTACGTCTGTCAAGTCTTCTCTGAAGTCTGATCCATCGAACCAGCACATCACTTTGGCTGCTTCCTGTATTGGTTAATGATATATTAGCGACTACAAGTTTAGTTTATAAATTGTTATCCAATATAAGGTTTTAAGAGATTTTCCACCAATTTTTCAATGTATCCGGAAGGGAATCGATTCTTGTTCGGTCACTATAGACTACTTTTCTCAAGCGAAACTCCCAAAAGTGTTAAAGACTGATAGAGTTACTTTCAATATGGGTTATACAATTCACTCTCCTTTCCAGGAGTAGAAAACTCTTCTAATTAGTATTGGAGGCACCTGTATCTTTCCAGCATTGATGAGGAACGAAGGTGTTTCAGGCAGCCACAGAAGTGATACCAGGAGCACAGCAGGTGGCACAGCCATTGACAGTGATAAGGCATGGGCCGAGAGTAAGCCCCCAAAAGCATATGCAAAGAGAATACCGCAACTGGAATAAAAAAAAATACGGAGTTATTATTGGTCTATGTCATGCGGTATTTATCAAGAAGTAATATGTTTGTATCGCCTTAAAATGAAATTGTTAAGTAACTTAAACGGTTTTTAGGCACTCCTGCCAGACTAAGCTTGAGCAGGCCGATCTCAGACTGACCATGATGAGAACGTAAAGTATACCTATTGGGCGTTGCAGATAATTCCATCAGCGAGATTGTGTCGTCACATTTGGTAGAAAACTCCGACTGCGAGATTTCTTGACGTCACATTTGGTTGAAAACTCAGACTGCGGGATTTCTTGACGTCACATTTGGTTGAATAATCCGACAGCGAGATTTCTTGACGTCACATTTAATTGTTATTTCATTAGGTATCATTATATCGAACGATACTATTCGTTTAGCCATCTTGGAAAACTTCGGGCTGTATACAAGCATCCGATACCAATACTTCCACTAATCCATTTTTTAACGAGCTGGAGCACGTCTACATATATTCTGCTCAGTTATAAGGCGAACTTCGTGCCCACTTAGAGGTCTCTAGTGTCCGCTCGCGGCTTTGTCCGCGTGATAGATACGTTGATAAACAGTTATATGTCACTCCAGACTATAAAAGGAGTAACAAACATCCATCCATTTTCACAAACTTTCGCATTTGTACTCGTAATATTAGTAGGATTAACGTATTTAAGCCAATAATTTACCTAGGACTTTTCTATTCGTCTATACAGGATAATGCATGTACCTGCAAGCCAAAGACGGCATTGCAGCAAGTCCTCTTGTCCTCGGCGCGATCTCAGCGCAGTAGAGTGGTGCTAGGGCAAGAGCTCCCGCTCCACCTGCACCAGCCGCCGCCCGCGCTGCCCACACCCCACGCGCGCCACACCACGCTGCTAGTGACCAGCTTATCTAAAGACAAAGGTTGAAGTTTCCCGTTCATAAGTTGGGCTCACGTATCCATGAGCCCAGAAGTTATCCTTCTAGGGACCGATTCTCGCGATCTCTTCTCTATTTTTGCCTGCAAACTATGCCAGCCTTCTTGGCAAGAAAAGTTCTTTAAAAAAGGTGTTGAAAGGGCCTCTTACGATTGTCCGGCTTATTTATACGCTTTCTTATGTATATTTTTTTTTTCTAGAAAAAGTTAATGCTTGACACAGATCTCACCTGATGGTAAGTGGCAACGATGTCTAAGATGTTGGGCGCGATTACTCAGTAAATGCCTATTCACTCTTCTCTTTAATTTAAGGATCACATTGTCGTATAAATTGCGTGATACCTTAAAGCTTCCCGTGGTACCGTGGACTGATTCCTTGCTATCACTGTTAGATACCACAATCGAAAATTTTTATGAGAAACTAGACAAATCAAACGAATTGAAACCTATTTGGAACTAGACGAACGTAAATCAGATAAAGGTAAAGACAATCTCTGTATTCTATACGATGTAAAGTTTTACTGATGTACTGCTGTATCCCTAATATCTTATAATATCATGCATTAAACCGTCACCTCCATTACTAACTCTTGAATATTCAACGCTCCGAACTTCCATATAGCGTGGTTTATGCAGGCGACACGTCACACGAACGCGTTTCAGTTGCCGTTAACTGACAGAAATCCCTGGAGCTTAGGTTTAGTTCAGTGAAGTCATGGAAGGAGTGTTTGCTCTCTGGAGTATGAAATACGGGTTTCGGTTTGAACATACCGTAAGAGCTTTTGTTGTTTGAAGAATGCTTCATATCATTGAAGGTCTATTGTTGAATACAAGTATCTTCTCATAACGTGTAAGGCACTTCTGTAATTCGAAGACACGTAAAGCTAACAGCCGTCAATCAAATTAAGAGACCTTGCAATGCAAGGCGAACAAATGAGCAGACGGGCCAGTGATAACAGCTGCCCATGGACAATAACAGTTGGGCTTGCCAGAAAGGGCGTAATAGACCCGCACACACGGGGAAGAGAAAGAAACACGAGAAGCAGTAACCCGAAGCAATGGAATCAATAACCATCAACAACATGCTGCATCAGGGCCGGTGATAGAAGAGTGAGAAGGAGGATGATTAAACGATGGGGAGAAAAAGAGAACTGACTCTCAAGCTACCAATCTGAACACAACGAATAGCTTGGTAGCTGATTCACGCAAGAAGGTGACGTCACAAATAGTCCTACAGACCGATCCTCGTTTTACCAAACAATTTCAAAATCTTTCAAGTCCAGATGTCAATCGATTGCAGTCCAGCTGGAATTTGTTATTCACATTTATATTAACTCGGTTCAATAGAACTTCAACTCTATAGCATAGGGAGAAGGTTGAGGTTAATTTAGTTGATCGGAATACACATTTCATTGACGAACGACTTTCGGGATGGATGTCGTTGGGGTGCAGTTGAAAGCCGATTGATAATGTTAATACCAAATGGGCTTTCAACGTCATAGTCGCTACGATATTGATTTCTGAATTGTTAAGCGTTTATATATTTTATTATGTGTTTCATGTATGTTACTCTACAATATGTAATCACACTAAAAGATCCAATATTCTCTCGAAGAGGATCGTCTCGTATCATTAAATGATAATTATCACTTGAAATTGCCAAGTAACATACGGCAGGTGTCATAAACTCTCGTATATTACCGCTTTACCCCTAAGGAAGAGGAGGCCATGTTCACACTGAACGCATTTTTGTACAAAGTCTACTCGTGCGTACAATGGCGTACATGTCCGAACAGACCAAACACTACGGGACTTTCTATTAATGCACTAGATGTTGTGTTGACTGTGGCAGATGAAGAAGGACGGGTAATTAAGGGTGAAAAGGGAGGTGTAACACGTGGAAAAAGCTATTCAATCATAAATTGCCTTATAGGTTTATTAGGTATCTTGCAAATGGAAAAGATTATGAAAATTTTCGATTATTGCTTGTAGACCGCAAATAAGTATTACGCATCAGCGATAATCACGCTGCTTATTGAGTATTGGCCATTTAGGTGTATCTTGAGTCTCACATGACACAGCCGGCTGTATTGGTATTCATCATCTCCCTCCCACGTATCTTTAGAGGGTAGTTCTCTTTGTCTGGACGCAAAAAAAAAAAAAAACTAAGATCGTACGACTACGTACGATGCTGATTCAAAGTGAGCGCGGCCTTAGAGACTCCCCCATATGCCGTATGCCCAGGAGATTCTTGCAGCAGTTTATCCTATTTTGCGAAATAAAGTTAACCTGAACCGTACAGCACTCTTGGGAGTTACCTCCGACTTAAATGTTACTACAAATACACAGATTCTCAGATTCCAGAACCTAATGATGCCAACGGGACCATATTTATGAGATTCACTCGTCTATACGTCTGTTGGTTTAGCCTTTAATGGCTCACCAATGAGCACGGATCTATGCTGATGAGAAAGCCTACAGCATAAGACTGCTCTAAAGTCGAAGAGTTAATGAACGAATTATCGGAAGATTTAAAGCCACTGGAAGGTCTCCGACAAGGCTTGTCGACTGCGAATACTAAAATAAATGACAATAACTGGAACTGGCTATGCCTTCACATGCCTCCAAAGCACAGAAGTGCTCATGAAATTTTGTCACTTGCGGTTGCCTACTCACTTTTATGCGCAAGGTATTCCTTAACTCAGTTGATCACTAGCGATCGACACAAGCCACTGGGCTGTAACTGCTTCTGATACCATTATAGTAATCCAATTTATAGGGACTCTGCTTACCCAGCGAATTTAAAATTTCCGCAGACGCGTATAGGGAAGGGCAATATTTGCGGTCAAGTCTTGGGTATTTGTGATATCTTTTTATGATGCTTACATGTATTTAATATTTTTTTATCTTAAACTTTTAAGCAGGCAAACGAGCATATGGGTCATCTGGTGGTAAGTGTCACCGCTGACCAAAGACATGTCATGGAGACTGGGGTGTTACTAACACGTTGCCTGCCGGAGTGTTCCCAGTTATGGGTAGCAATAATGATGATAATCGTAGGTCCTTAAGAAAACCAATGATAAAAAAGAAATAAGATAGTACACATACAACAAAACTTAGTCCTATGCACAGAGCTCCAGCTTTCCTTCCCCTGGCATCAGCTAGGACTGCGAACAGGGGAGCGGCTGGCAGTGCGACTAGACAGGGGAGGGCTGCCAGCCAGGCCCCGCCAGTCAGGGCCTCCGTGCCCAGTACACCAGACACCCAACCTGTGCTGCAGCCGTGGGTGAAGCAGGAAAGGTTATCTGAAAGAAAAAAAGAAGAAAAAACACAACAGAAGTTAATTTCACATTTATAATATAAGTAAGGAAACCCGAAAACTTACAAACAGACGCAGCCACCACGCGACGAATTGAACCTCGCCATCTTTTTGATGATGTCCGCTCTATTCGATTTCTGGAACAAAATTTAAGGAGTAGTTATTTAGATGTTAAATAATACCTCCCACTCTTCCACTTGCAACGTCCCTTGCCCTGTATCATTCCATTTTTCATGCGAATGTTTTACACATTGTCTGAACGGTCTAGGCATTCTTTAGAGAGCCTAGAATGCCTGGAATATACAGGAATACCCGGCACGCTTGGTATAAAAAATGTTTGCCTGGTTTTTACTATGGATATGCTAGAAAACCTAGAATATACCAGGAACGCCTGAAAAATACAGCATACCCCAGCTACCCGTGGAGCATACCAGGAAGGAGGAATGCCCGGAATATAGCTGGAATACCTGGATTATAACAGGAATGCCTGGAATATACCAGGAATGCCCGGATTACACATTTTTTCGCTAACACGTATTAAACCAATGAGTCATTACTCCCGTTTAAATTAATTTCGGCCGCAAAATTTAAATATTCTCCCTATTAAGATGCGTGTTGCCGCGGTTACATGAAAGTTTCATGAGCTGAAAGCTGAAATAGTAATATTATGCAAATGCTTTGCATAGGTTCTCATATTGCAATAATATTTCGTGTGACGTCAGAAATTAAAAAGTATGTGATAATCTGTTTGCCGAGAGTTCGTGAGTTCTATGAAGATATATTCGTAAAGGAAGGTTTAAGAGGATTTTTTTAAGTAAGTTGAGTATAGAAATCAAACTTAGAAACAATAGCGAATAAGCTTCTAAGGTGGGATTATAGACAAGCATTTATTTATGTATAGTTTATTGCACGCTTATATCAATAAAGGATACAAAAGGTGGATTTAATGCTAAAAGCATACTCTGCCAGTTAACCTTCGCAGTAGAAGATTGTAGGCGGTTTATAGAACAGGCAAAGAAATCAAATGCAAATGTAAAAAACCCTTGGATAGATCTCGCGAGACATGTCTAAAGCTGTTTATTGTAAGACGTTAAAATTATGTATATTGACGTTGTTTGTTAAACTTCATGTTTTCGTCAAATAATGGTACAGAAGTTCAAAGAGATGATCAAACAGATAAGGCAAATTTCCTCTCTATTGTGAAGTCTGAAAAATTTGCTGCATATTACCGACTGTGGGAAAATAAAATTATAATAATATTGAAGAAAACAGACTTAGTGGTGAGATAATAAATGATAAGACGAGACTAGGAGATATTGACAAATGTTTTTATTTTCTTCAATGGACAGACAGTACTCGTACAATTCGCGCCCCAGTGACGACTGGCGCGTATCACACCTCTTAGTAAGGAAACTTGCCTATTCACAAAACAAAATGTGAAGTCTATCAATACGCACTTGGCCACCGTGATGGACTGTGGTCTGTGCTTCTCACATAGTCAGAGCGGATCTGCGCCCAGTATTGATGAATGTGTGTATTCTCGGGTAACTCTACCACCCAACAACTGCTGGTGGCTCAAAAGGTTCACGAATCTGGTCAGACTTGGCCAAATTCGTAGAGGCCTATATCCGGCACTAGACGGATGGATGGATGGAAGCACCTGATGACTCATACGAGAATTTATAAACCTCATGACAGACATAACAATATTTCAAGCACGAGCATTTGTAACCAACTTCCGAACTGAAGCGAGGTCATGTTACCAAATGAAAATAATATTCTTTGTTCAAATGCACTTAGTAATTTACAAGAGACCTTAAATGTTCAAGCGTCACTTGTTAGTACCGCGGTGTCGACAATTATTCTCTTGTGTTTCAAACAAAGCTTAAATAAACAACTTTGTTTCGCTTCCAATTTTTTGCAACAATCTATTAGACGACATTAAACTACTCTTCGTAGACTATGAACGTGTAGTAACTTTTCGTAGACTATGAACATGTATTAATTCTTCGTAGACTATGAACATGTTGTAATTCTTCGTAGCCGATGAACATGTTGTAATTCTTCGTAGACTATGAACATGTTGTAATTCTTCGTAGACAATGAACATGTTGTAATTCTTCGTAGACTATAAACATGTTGTAATTCTTCGTAGACTATGAATATGTAATTCTTCGTAGACTATGAACATGTAGTAATTTTTCGTGAACTATGAACATGTCGTAATTCTTTGTAGGCTATGAACATGCAGTAATTCTTCTGAGACTATGTTATGGGTACTTTTGAAAGTTTTTTGCGCGACCCAGTTGTATAAATCTTGGCTGAACATACGCTAAAAACATACATACATACTCGTATATCGCGAGTATCCGTTACTTTACGAGCATTATGAAAAATATAATATTGTATGATTGTAATTCAATTCATCGTAGATTGAGTTATGCGATGTTATAAACGAACTAGACGTAAAGTAGATACACTGATGTATTAGTTTCAAGTGTCATCTGTTGCTCTGTCAAAAGTATCTGATCGCCACCGCAGTTCAGTTGGGACCATTATCCATGCAATTGTATAGAAATATTGGGGCGAAAAATTAATCCAGCAATTATCGCTAGATAAGCCATGCTGGAGTTCTTCGAGACCTAATGACATTAGTAGCTACTATGCCCCGCCGTCAATGGATTGGAGCGAGGTGGAGAATACTCTAGAATTCGTGCTCAATAGTGGGCCTTTGTAAAATCTAATTTAGTTCAACAAAAGTTCTGATTGTAGATTTTCGTTGCTCATAGGAATGGTGAGAAAAGAATAAGCTGATTTAGATATACGATTCAAAGGCGAGAGTTTTCTAAAGAACTCATCAACAGCTTTGTGAGGCGTTCGTTTGTAGAGCTGAGTTATGTGTCATCGTTATTGCCAAACAAATTGTCCCACTACTATGCCCGGGAGTAAAAATGAGGGATACAGACTTTAGCAAAGTGGAAATCTCCTGCCAGGTGAGGTGTTATCCCTGGGGAGCGGCCGAGCTCCAACAGTTGTTGGTTGTGTAGAAACTTTAATAGCGTGATTCAGATTTCTTGTGACGTCACAATGTGCCATATGTCGCCACACAGACCATAGTCTATACGCTGGCCAAGTGCGGATTGATGGACCTCACTTTGAGAACTTTATGGAGAACTCTCTGATGAGCAGGTTTGTTGATGTTTTTCGTCACCGTAGCAAGTGTTAATGGACTTCTGCTGAGTAATGTGTAGAGAACATTCTCCTTTGGTAACGCTATCAAGCTGCAAGTAAACTGTTTGTGTGGATTATAGCGAAAATTTTGTAAGCGAATCATGTATTTCGAGACGGGCGAGGTCAAATCATAGTCAACTAATGACCGCCGGCGGTTTCACACGCGTGAGTTGTTAATAAAAAGTAGCCTATGCGTTATTTCAGGATATAATCTATCTCTATGCCAAATTTCATTAAAGTAAGTTTAGCATTAAACATCCATCCATCCTTCACATCCTACTTATATTATATATTTGCAAGTTTGTGAAGGTGGTGTTATAGATGTTTGTTATTTCTTCACGCAAAAATTTCTAAACAGATCTAATTGAAAATTGGCACACGGATTATATATAGGCTATTATAGTCTGAAGTAACAAATAGGCTACTTTTTGTCAATGTAATAGGTGGGCAAAGCCGCGGATAGATCATAGTTTAAAATATTGTTAGAAATTACAGGTATGCGATGTTCGAACACATGTGTCCCAGTCTCATCCCCGGGTTTTTTTTGAATAGCGTAAAAACATAATGTTTAATATGTTTTGGGAAAATTAAACAATTAAAATAAATTTTATAATCAAATGTCGTTATTAACTGATAGACCGGTTGGTCTTGTGGTTAGTGAACCTGTAGTAGCTTGTGTAGCTTGATTCCCGCCCAGGTCAAACTTGTGATGAGCAGGAATGTTCGTTCTGTGTGTCTGGGTGTAAATATATATACATGTAAGCACATATGTATTTAAAAATATATATGTATGTTTATCAGTTGTCTGGTAACCATAGTGCAAGCTAACACTTAGTTTGGAGTTAGGTGGCCGTGTGTGAGTTGTCCAAAGATATTTATTTATTTAAAGACAATTAATTAATATACCATTCTATTATTATTTCATTATAATTCCATAATCATTATTGTTCACCGTTAATCATTAAAAATGTAGGAACATTATAATTTTTTCAATTAGCGTAATTTTTAATTAGTGTTTAATAATGTTAATTTTCAATTCTGTTTATGACTCTCTCTCTCTGGGTCTTCTCTCCTCTTAAGGTTTCGTAGAAAATTTTAATTATTAACCGTTTCGTTTACGTCTGCACATCAAATTATATAAAGATAAATCCTTGTCAAATTACACTTTTATAGTATCTGAATATGTATATCGATGACGGAAAACAGTAAGGTTGTAAGTCTCACGACTTTTGTTATGCCCTTATTGTTTTCTGTAAAAAGGAGAAATTGTTATGAGTCACTCTAAAGACTCACGTTCTTACGTTCGTCAACGATATATGTATTTACATAGGAGAAACATCGTGAACCCATCCCCACTAGCCCCAATGTAGCACTGAATTATTGAATAACCAATCCGATACTTAACACGGTATCGACGTCACGTCACTTGGGTAGGCACGTAGACGGAATAATTCAGAAAGAAACATCTTACGTACAACAAGTAATTTTACATGATGACTAAGTAAGAGAATATTTTTTTTATGCTTTCTCGTCATCCTTCAGTCATTCTCTTTCCCTTTCTTTTTGGATTATACCCTATAGTGGAATTTTGTTGTGTTTGGAAATTGTTTATTTTTAATTGATCTCGGTTGCTTCAATAATGTATTGCTACATCTCTTTATATTTTTCCCCATTGAAAGAAGCAGTTTAACCACTTCCTTCATGGTTGGTGTTGGTAACGTTTATGGGCGGTGATCACTTACCATCACGAGTTTATTCCTGTGCTCTATTACGTAATTATAAAAATTCTAACAAATATAATTAATTTGATTAAAACTTTATCTATTCCTAATATATTTCCTCTTTGAATAAAAAAAATAAAATCACGTTTTTTAATGGTATCACCAAAAATATGTATACTTTCAATGCCAAGATTTATCATGATTATGCATAATAAAAAATATAAGTGATAGCATAGCGCCTTGTAGGACGCCAGCATAGCAAACATTCTCGTATCTTGAAGAGTCTCTTAACAATATTTAACTTCTTTTCTAGACTATTACTTTCATGCTCCACTAATAAATTAATTTCTAAATTAATTCTATGTGCACAAATATATAGGAATCCCAATGAAAACTTAGTATAAACATCAATAACTTATCAAAGATGAAATCATAAGCCTTTACGTAAACACCGTAACTTAAGCAAACGGTATACCGTTTATCGTTATCGATATATCGATAACCAATGTTGTGCTTGTACTTAATAATTCATCACTTCATTCAGGTCAAGACATACTAAAATAACCCGAGAACTTTCAGGTAAAAGACGTACTTTTATATTTATAAGTTGATCTAAATCGATTCGTAGAAATACTGATTCTTGGAGGAACGGTAGCGTAGTTATTGCCCTCGCTTCGCTTCTATAAAAATACTTTTATTCGACCCCTTTTTTCGCAAATTTGTTTACCAGGAAAATATTTTGCGGTATAATATATAGATTAGTATTCTATAGTATATAGTATTATATTCGCTGTACAAATAGGTGAAAGAATATATACCGTATACGATGTACAAACCAACGATGTGGCGCAATTTTAGTTGACCAATCTCATCATTATTTTTGTCACTCTTGCTTATCCTAAACCTCCTTTTCTATGACTTATTGCAACGATCCTGAGTCGACGTCATACGTCGACCCAAAGTTCCCGGTCTCTAACGGTCACTGACCGCGCCTGCGTTTGTTTAATTTATTTGATCACTTGGAACGCAAAACTGGCTAAATCTTCCATGAAACAGTAATGAAGTTACCTACTAAGTAAAGGTAATATTCAAAAAGGCTTGTAAAGAAACTTAAAATGGCTTTTGAACATTATTTCCCTAGTAGCCTTAACGACCAGTAATGTACACTAGCTACGTAGTAAATAATTCAGGAACACGCAATGCTCTGTCCGTTTTTACTCACGGCAGCAAACCGAGTCGATATGTCGGCGATAAGATATAAGCGATGAAGAAAAACTGAATGCCCCTAGACAAATGTTTTTTCTGTTATCGTTAAGGCCAAACGCTAATTCTAAAATATTAGGGAATTACATATATTGCGAAACGCAGACGCTATATTTTTCTGCAACAAATCTCATTGTCAGACAGTTTTTAACTAGTGTTTGGCGTGAACGCTAACAGAAAAGGCATTTCTCTCAATGAACTGTAATGTTGGTGTAATGAAAGGATAGCGAATCAATGGTACGCGTGCCATTAATGGCATATTCAATAGGATTTTTTGTTTATGTAAAAATATACCGGTATCAGTCTAATATTGCTTTGTCTTATTATTTGTAGTGTTTTTTATTTAGCAAGAAAAGATATATTAATACCACGCATTTTATTGGTTTCAATACCTAAACTTTTGTCTTGTTACAATAACTATCCATAGCACCTCATCATTATTTTTGTTATTTTACAACTTCGTTTTAAATTGTTTTGTGTTTCTTAATCTCTACTGCCTATAAATTAGTCGTGGGAGGTGATAACACTGTGAAGATAACCTAAAACTTTAAAACATAAGAAAATATCGCATAATCGTTCATCGCGGTACCGCTGGCAGTCGTGCAAGGACTATTGTGATAATATAAGAAACTGTAAAAATAGGCGATTAACTCTCTTTATTTAGAAAGTATGTTCATTACTACTGAAGTTTATTATTAGTTTATTTATGCTTTGTAAAGTATGGAGGAATGAGTTAAGAAATTAATAAACGAAATGGTACTATGGGAATGTTTTTGAGTTGAAATTAGAAAGATTTTTTGAAATAATATTTTTAAGAAAGTTTTATGTGAAGTCAATAACACTTCTTGTCACGTTTTGATAATTATCGATACCGCTGTTGACTGACCGCATTTAATTCTGATTTAATATCCCCATCCCCGTTCCATCATCGAACGAGTCGACGCACGGCCGGTATTCATTCCTTCGTCGTAGAAATTCCGCCAGTACGAACTTCGCGACTTGCGTCCTCTTTCGTCATACGTACCGCGAAGGACTGGAGTAAGTTGCCAGCGTCAGTGTTTTCGTTCGATTACAATGTCTCTTCAAGTCAAGAGTGAATAGGCTATTAATAAATTAATGCGCTTTACCATCTAAGACCACATGGTCGCTTACCACCAGGTGGGATATTGATGAAGCACTAAGTTTTGACTGCGACTCCATCTGGAATAGTTTTTCTTTCATATTTCCTCCTCAAACTTTGAAAAAAAGACTTATGTTCTGTTTCAAGCTCTAGGCTAGGCTATTCGAAAATTCATCGAAACCTGTTAGAGGCTGCAAGCGTAATATATGGAACAAAAATAGTCACTATCACTTTTAAAATATTAGTAGGGAGGCGAACTTTGTCGTTACACTATACATATATGTATATATATATATATATTTATAAGAAAATTGCTCTTATTACAGCATAAGATTTTCTAATATTTGTTAGCGAACAGAAAGCAACTAATAAATAAAACTTGTCCCAAACTTTGTCGTCAGAACACTAACTTTGACGATTTATTAGCGGGATTATTTCTTTAAGCCTTCTCTGGACTTTAGCGGGACTTTGGGCTCTGATCTGGACTTTAGTTGGTCTATTGCACCTGCTGCCCCCAACATGGTACTTCAAGTTCAATTCCCCCATCCCCGTTCCACCATCGAACGAGCCGACGAACGGCGAGCATTCATTCCTTCATCGTCGTTACACACCGCGGGACGTACGTCGCGTTTCGCCTCGTCCTTCATTATCCGTACTGCGAAGGAATGGAATAAGTTGCTCACGTCGGTACTTCCGTTTGATTATAATCTAATGTAGTGCGCTTAACCATCAGAAACTACATCGTGACTTACCATTATTTATTATAAAAAAAGTATCTTTGTACTAGAGGAGTCATGAAGGTTGATAGAGGGAAAAGACAATTAACTTAGTAATGATGTTTTTTTTTAAATAATAATAAATAAATATCTTTGGACAACTCACCCACGGCCATCTGATCCCAAACCAAGCGTTAGCTTGAACTATCGTAATCAGACAACTGATAAACATACTCATACATATGTATTTTTAAATACATACATATATGTATATGTAGATATTTACTCTTAGACACACAGAACAAACATTCAGCTGTTCACAGAAAAGTTTGACCTGGGTGAGAATCGAACCCACGACCTTCCGCGTAGCAGTCAGGATCACTAACCACTAGACCAACAGGTCTGTCAAACAAAACAAAAACCGACTTCAAATGAGACAGACAGGTAATACAATGAAAGGAACATTGTTAATATAGTCGCAGCCAAATAAATATACATTAATGGAACTACATGATAAAAGAAAATTCAAAATCAATCCACTCAGGAAAATTTCTGAGGTAACATATAAAAGAAAAAATCGCAATAATTGAGAACATCATAATTTTTTTATGCGACAACTTACCACTAAATAATTGGTTAACCCTTAGTGTGAGAGAAACTTAGCAGACAGGCATATTGGTATCGAGGACTTTTTATGTTATTCCGTAGTGTTATTTTAATTAATTTCATACGGTTTAACCTGCGTTTGCAATGTAAAAATGTTGTTTTGATCAGAAAATCAGTTTCAAAATGTTGCTCACCCTCAGCTTTAATCGTTACACCACTGTACGAAGCAGATTACACCTGACGCCCCTTATCCTGGTCCACCAGCCTACCTACCCCTGGGTATGGGGCAAAAATCGGTTGATACGTGGTGTCTAATACGGCCACTTGGTCATATATTTTGCCAGAAACAATTCGCTCTATACTAGGTACAAATTCGATCTGGAATTTTTACCATACTAACTTGACGATTTTGTATCGAAAAATTTCAGATCGAATTTGCACAAAATAGTTGCATATTTAGGGGTTAGGTAATATAGTTGTTTAGTGTCAGTATTCCAGGCTACCCCAATACTAGTACATTACATAAAAAGTACCGTAAATAGTAACTCTAATCGATATTGATACAATAACTCAACGGCGTTCCGACACCTTCCGATATGCGTGTCACGTACTACAACCTCTCTGTGAAATATGCCGCCCTGGTACTTTCATATCAGTTTATATAGTGGGTTATTAATGGCCCATTTTTGGGCCAACGGGTATCCCATAACAGTAGCTTAGAGCAAGTTTCACCACTCTGCTCCAGTTCTAGAAAATCACATCATCAATTGCAATGAAAATTTATAACAAGGAAACTAATCAAATTTCATCATTAAGATAAAAGTATGTAAAAATGAAATGTTTTGTAATCTGCAGTACAGTTAAAAATGCACAGTCTCATTTATTTTTGAAACATTATAACCATTGTAGATGACATTACATTTTTTTCCCGCGACTATACCCGCCAGTAATAATAGACATACATACTCTATTTCACCCCTTATAAAGATCTAAATTTCAAAAACACAAGAACAAATATAATTTTTTTGGCAAGTAGACAATTACTGGTTTTCTTTTTTTTTAGGCGATGGTGAAGCCTCATTATGTGATTAAAAGTACCTTTCTCACGATCTGGCCCACACCTTTGTACCAATATATCAACTTTGTTTTTTTTACCATAAATAAATTCACTCTTGACTACGATCCCACCTGATGGTAAATGGCGATGATGTCTTCGATGGTAAAGCGCACTAACTTAGTAGAAGCCTATTTACTCTTGACTTGAAAAAAATTACATTGTAATCGAACGGGAACACCGACACGGGCTACTTATTCCAATCTTTCGCAGTACGGGTGATAAAAGGCAAGACGCGTGAACCAAAAAATGGTACCAAAGCGCACCCACAATTATTCCTGAAACCAGTCAACTATAAAGACAGAAATATAAACTAGTTCCAAGAATAACAAAAGCTTCAGTTGGTAAAGAAAACAAAGATGGCGTCAGTTGAGTAGAGCTAACGAGAAAATGATTCTCGAGGGATGTGGTTACTGAATTAATTGACTTCAATCGTCTTTCTTCATTTTCTCTAACTATTCTCCGTTATTTGAAACTGAATAATAATAATTGCTGACCGTTTATTTCTATCTACACTGATGTTATAAAAAGGAAGATCTTGTTTGCTTGGAACGAAAAATTTCCAGAAGTAATGAACTGATTTTGGAAATTATTTCGCTAATATGTACAATGGAATTATAGTACTCATCTCATACACTAACAAAATATCGCTTCAGGACAGGTAAGAGAAAATGAATGGGAAGGAGAGTGACTAAAGGACGAGAAGATTTTTCTTCTTCAGGAAACCTTCTTCTTAGAAGACCTGGTTTCCCAGTTGGCGCAGGAAGAAACACAAATCGCAAAAAGATAATCTTCCTACGAAGTCCTAAGGCCAACCAGCTGACTTCTGTCTTATCTTACAACCCTGGTCTGCCAGCATGGGATTGGGGTTACCCTAGGCCGACCCAAAAGGGCACAGTCTCGTGTCCTTTCCGTCAGCACTTCCTACTAATATTGTAAACGCCAAAATTTGTAAGCATGGATGTTTGTATTCCTTAACGCAAAAACTTCTGAACGAATCTAAATGAAATTTGCCACAGGAATAGATTCTAGTCTGGAATAACATATAGACTACTTTTTATCACCATACCACGCGAGCACACCCGAAGACAGTCACTAGTACGACTACATAAATAAACTCTGAGTACTCTACACATAACGCCTCCAAAAGAACCCTAAAAGGAAGGAGCGGAGAGTATCCCCTCGATGAAAGATGGCGCCAGCACCGCGTCTCGCACTGGTTAACGTCCTAAGATTAATGATGACGTTTATTTAAGAAATAAGGACTTTTAAAACGTATCTTCTTCGTCTTAAGAACATTAAATTTGGAGGTCGTTTTGTTTTTTGCGTCCTTTTGTTTTACGACATAGACGGTTCCTTTACAATTTTCCTTTGTAATTAAAATTTATGTATTATTAGAGATTCAGTGAGAGGTTAATGGGATCCTATTTGTAGGACTTCGTCTTTGTCTCTGTCCATCCCAGGGCTTCCTTAAACCCGAATATGTGTGCAACACAGTCTTGGTAACAAGAAAAAGGGAAAAGTAAAAATGAAGATACAGACAAAGGAAGGGCACAGACAATACACATGCACACAGGCACATAGAAACATATACACAGACACAATCAAATACAGACAGTGAAAGACAGAAAAACATATATACAGACAGACAAACGAAAACAAACAGGCCAACCCTCAAACAAACAAAAAAGACAGAAAAAAGACAGACAAATAAATACAGACAAACAAAAAGTATAAGATAAATGAAACAATTAATTAACTAAAACAGATAGACAACAAAACACACACACAATCAAAAAAAATCACAAACAAGCACACAAGATAGCTTTAAAGTATTCAATTTACAAAGATATTACAAAATTTAATATTCAAATCACGTTATAATCTCAAGTAGAAAATGTATGGAAACAATATTCTTGTGGATGTTTCGATGATGTCAGAAATAGGTCATGGGACTGAAAACCGATTCTGTAGATAAAACTTAGTAGCAACTTATATTTGTCAGTTAAACAAAGCGAGTTTCATTTCAAATCTATACTAATATTATGAACAGGAAAGATTTTATTGTTTTTTGAGGCAAATAGGATTTGAAAAATTCTTTTGCAAAATTCTTTTATCCCTCAGGAGTGCAGGTTTCCTCACGATATTTTTTCTTCATCGGAACAAGTGGTATTTATCTATTAAACGCATATACTTTTAAACACTTTGTACTCTGGAGCCCTGTCCAAGAGACTAACGTCCAAAATAGGATATCACTGTTTTTTTGTTCTCAGTAGTAGTCAGTTAAAGGCTTAAATTTGACCTCAAACAGAAGTAATATACTAGATTTAACCACAATCAAGAAATAGGTCGGTTAAAGTTGAACTTTAAACTTTAAACTGTTATCATGTGATGGTATTTTCGACCGTCGACTACCTGTGACAATGACCATAAAGTTGAAGTTTTTAGGACTTGTTATTTTCTATAGTTTCCCATATTTTAAGGAGACAATCGAATGCTAGCAAACAAGGAAGGATGATAATGGAGGGTTAAATTTTGTTTGTTTGTGTGATTGATTGTTTGCGTGATTGATTATTTGTGTGATTGATTGTTTGTGTTTGTGTTTGATTGATTGTATGTGATTGATTATTCATGTGATTGATTGATTGTAATGAATATACTTAAGCACTATACCACTGGACCTATTTCGTACAATTCTAAGGACACCCTAGCAGGCTATATGTATAATTATACATATTTTTTCCTGCCAATTTTTGTGAAGAAATTGCGATGTTCCAATAACAGCCGCCCAATTTGCAGTAATTGGTATGATTCACTTCCTTCGTATTACAACAGTCTCTCCATATTACAAATATTACGATCCTGTTTTCCTTTTGACGTTTTTTTGACATTACTTAATTTATCTGGCGAACCGCAATGGAATGAATTAAGGCAAATTATTCGCGTCTGTGATCCCGCCTACGTAGGTAGGTGCCTTCAAGAGAAGATTGAATAGGCATTTACTAAGTTAGTGCGCCCAACATCTTAGATATTATCACCACTTCATCAGGAGGGATTGTTGTCAAGCAACTTACTTTAATTAAAAAATAAATTTTGTCTCTTGTTCCTCATCTGGTTTTCTTTTGAACATTTATGGTTAACCTGAACAAAACAGAAGCTGCAGAATTAGTCACAATTAGTCGCAATGAGGATTAATCTCAAGTTAGTCTCAATTGAACAGTAGGAGACTCGCCCACCAGGGTGTAAGAAGTTGCCATCAGCTTAGTGATAAGAAGTGGTCATATGCAATAAATGCTCAAAGGCAAAAGAGACGAAGAAGCATCAAAAAGCACCGTTTTGATGAATTGGAAATTGTACTCTAATGTCATAATTATAAGGTCGATTGTTTCAATGTGGAGCCAGGAACAGTTCGCTCCAGATGAAGGGTCTAAGCTATGTCGTTGTTGATGGTAGGCCTTCTCGTCTGGGTAGTCCTGTGTCTTCAGATGAGATCCTGGAGCCTCCATTCATGCATTGGATGGATACTTGGAGAGTAGGATTGGGATATTAGAATGTACAGGATGGATGGACCTACGTATCCTTCTATTTCCTTAGGCATAATACCTTGTAAATACAATACTGACCTGCAGGACTGTCCCAGAAACCCTAAACCCATGGTGATGATGTGAGTTTTAAAGTGTGGAAGTGAATATATCGATTGGTAAGACTATTCGTAGCACTGCCGGCGTATTGTTGATACTTTTCTGACTTGAAAATGAAACAGTACCGTTCAATATATCTGCCACTACATCATGACACATTATTGTATCGAATTTTATTTATTCACACGCTTCGTGACACAAATGTTGGATGGCCAATGAGTGGTGACAACGATTGAATGTTTTTGGACTGATGAAAAGACAAGTTTATGTTGTACACGTCACTTGAAACACTTGTTCTTCTCACATCCCATCACGGCCCACTATTGAGCACGGGTCTCTTCTCTTAATGAGAAGGTTAAGGCCATGGTCCACCACGCTGGCCAAGTGCGGATTGGCAGACTTCACACACCTTTGAGTTTTGGAATCTCCCCGGCACGCAGGTTTCCTCACGAATTTTCCTTCACTATTATAGCGAGTGACATTTAAATGCTTAAAACGCACATAACTACGAAAAGTCAGAAGTGCGCGCCCTGAGATTCGAACCCAGACCCCCCGAGTAGAAGGCTGAATTCTTAACCACTAGGCTATCACCACTTGAAACACAAATAATCTTAATACGGGGATTTGTGTGTGTATTTATTTATTTTACATACACAATCTTATCAAAAAAGACACTGCCTATAATTGTACGAAACCTCGCCATTGTAGTATACAGGCTTTTGATAATAGCCCAGTATTAATAACTGATCTATTCTCAAGCTTAGGAGGCCTAGGGAATATTCCACCACGCTGGTCCAGGAGCTGCTGCTGGAGAGGTTAGCGGGTAATTAAAAAAGTTTTTATGCCAACGATAACAACCGGACTGATGGCTTTACGTGCTCTTCGAAGCACGAAAGTGCTCGGGAAAGTTCTGCCACAAACGGTTACCCATTCTCCTACTGACCGCCCATCGTCCCTTAACTTTTTCAACATCACAATCGAAACATGACTCCGCTATGAACTCTTCAAGAGGGAATTGCTAAAGACATTAGTGCTCTATCTCCTACCATTTTAGTCTATAAAGCAAAAACAAATATTGATTTTTACAACTTCTATTGAACTTACAGTGTATATCTGTATATTTGTTTGTAACGGGTCAAATCTTGCAAGCTTAATTACACCCACTTACTTTTACACTACGTAGCGGAAATTTAGTATAAAGTTTTCATCTTGATGACAATGCATCTTTATGACAAGCATGACCTGATACTCCGTTCAGGATTGCCTCCAGAGAAGGGAACTTCTGGACGGTTAACAATACAGTTATGAAAAATGATGTGTTTCTTTGTATAATGAATCTATAATTAAAGCTTGTGTTTTTAAACATTTGAATAAACCTTGTTATATATAATATACAGATGTCCGTTACAAATACGAATCCAGCCTCATCCATTCGAAACGAACAGACTCAAAACATTTAATAACGAAATCTCAAAGTTTCCCTATTAACATTTTGTGTACAATTACACGATGTTACTTATGAAATTCTTTGTACAGAACAAGAACTTTTGAAGCGAACGAAACAAACGAGTTCGGATACGTTAAATACAGAAATAAAATTTAGAAATTTAAAGTAAGTTAATATGTTTCCTGCAAAGTTATGTGCGTATTAGAAGATGATTACCTATAATTTATATCCTATTATACTACCTGATATCACTTGCTAAGGTGAAGGAAAACATCGTGAGGAAACCTGCACTCCTTAGAATTTTCCTTAAAGGTTTCGAAGTGTGAAGTCTACCAATAGGTACTTGGCCGTGGTGGCCTGTACTCGTCACATTCTGAGTGGAGACCCGAGCCCAGCAGTGGGAAGTTATGGGTTGCAATGATGGAACCAATTTGGAAATTCACCACCGATAAGTACCGACCAGAAAAAAGTAGTAACTGAAACAAATAGACATATGGTGTCGCGGACTTATTTGTAAATATTGATGTCCTCTATAAAACTGTAGTACATCACTTAGCTCTGTTGTGAATAAGTTCCGCAGCGTACGCGATATAAGATTTTTTTTTGGTATTTTATTAACACGTTAGGTTACTTTATCGAAGGTTTCATACGGATTCCTAACGTTTTTGAAAATATTTTATAGCCTATGTTCATTAGGGATAATGTAGGATTCTAATAGTAAAAGATTTTTTCCAATCAGTCCAGTAGTTTCGGGCCGTATTCTCTTCAAACAGACAAACAAACAACCAAGTCTTTCTTCTTTATAATATTCGTATTGATAAAGTATTCACGCAGGGTTATAAAAAGGTTCATACTCGTATTATTACTATGAAATTTTATCGGCTTACTTTAATAAAAAACCCCCAATAATCCTTCACTCATTCGTTTCTTCATTCATTATTTCTTTCATTCATATTATCTAAAAAATACGGCTATGCAGTTAAGTTCATAATTTCACTATCAATTGTTCATTTATTCGTTTCTCCATTCAAGCATTCATCCGCTCATTCGTTCGTTCATTATCATTGTATTATTCTAAAAAGCGTAGTAGTGGGAGAACGCGAATGACTCACTCATTTGTTCATGAAATGTTGTAATGTGTGAAATATATATCCCGTATCACTCGTGATAGACACCTGAAAAAATTATATAAATAACTCGGAACAACTCACAACAAACATTCCTGCTCATCACAGATAAGTTTGCACCGGGCAGTGATCGAACCTACGACCTTTGACTTAGTAGTCAGGTTCGCTAACAACCAAACCAACAGCCCTGTTGATAAGGTCAGTGTATTTATAAAATCATTTTGAACCACTTATGTAACATAATCCGACATTATGCATTCAAGAACTGTGTTTAAAATGTTATAAGCCAGTATGCAAAACTAAACATAATTAATTTTATAATTATTTTATAAAGCAGCTAGCTATGACCTGTGGTTTCACCCCCGTTAATTTGAGAAAAAGAAGCGCCACTGCCGTTTTGTTGCGGAGTTTTACAACTATGATATTAAAGTAAAATTTTATGTTGTTTATGAAATTTTATTAAGGATTTTGGTTTGCTTTAGTTGAGTCCAGCATTCACGTCTACTTTTGGACACAGGCTTTCCCTAATTTTCGCCACTCTGACCAGTCCTGAG